>SMGT01016498.1:13131-31839 GCA_004794575.1 Lanistes nyassanus | reverse complement strand
CAGTTAAGTAATACTGGTATCTGGAGTTACATCACAACAGTTAAGTAATACTGCTATCTGGAGTTACATCACAACAGTTAAGTAATACTGGTATCTGGAGTTACATCACAACAATTAAGTAATACTGGTATCTGGAGTTACATCACAACAGTTAAGTAATACTGGTATCTGGAGTTACATCACAACAGTTAAGGAATCTTTTACGGTTTAAAGTGCAATGACGTGGAGTTGTTAGCCAGGAAGGAATTGATCACAAGGTTAAAAGAAAGTTCTGCTCTATATACTGTTGTGCAATTGGTGGGTGTGATTGCTGGAGGAATGAATGTAGACGCAATTATGTCTAGAGATAGCTGTGAGGTTTAAGAATGTTTGTAAAATTTTCCGGAGTGAATTGAGATTGTAGAACGTGAGCCGATCTGGTGCTTGGATCGGGCCCCTGACAGTGGTTCTGTTAGTGACTTTTGTAATCAAAGGAGTGAACTCTGTTGATTTAGAGAGTTCCGGTAAATCCGGGCAGTTAAGAAATTATATGTGGCTGGGTCCTCGTTCATTTCACTGCCGGTCTTGTGTTGTTGTGTACGAGTGTTGGTTGAAAGAACACGCCCCCACAAACCCCTCCTGTCACTGACAAGTATGACTGCGGTGCGAGGGAGCGGGTTGTGACAATGGTCGATCCACAACACCCACAACACCTCATAACACTTAGACTCAAAAGTCACGCGCATTCGCGTCCGTGACACTGTTTGTGTGCGTGCGTGCGTGCTCGCCCCTGTATGCGTTCGTGTAAATGTGACTGTGCATTTGATTACAGTTGTGCGCGGACGCTGTGCTGTGATCTACTTTTTGTTTTACAATGCAGGTGTGCACTATCGTGTTTACCACCGCCGCATCCTGGGCATCGGAGCTACCCGTCTACATAAACCAATCCAACCCCATCGACTTGAAGAACTTTACGCAGGACGCCATCTGGGAGTTGTTGAACACGTCAGCTAGTAACCAGGAAGCAGACGAGACTGCCAAAATTTCATTTAGTGTATTGTCTTCCTTCCGCTTATTGTTGTGTGTCTTGTGTTACGTTGAAAGTAGCGCGAGGGATATGCTCTCTTGTTATTATTTAAAAACTATTTAGAGAGAGATTCCACTTTGGAGCAAGAGCGCCTAGGGTGAAGAAATGAGAAGTTTCAAATCTGCCAGTAATCTTTAACTGTTGTGTTGTAACTCCAGATACCAGTATTCCTTAACTGTTGTGTTGTCCAACCAAGATAGCGCCAGTCGACGAAGATGCCAAAAGCTCGTCGTGTAAGCTCTCAGCGTGAAACTCACGAATATCCACAATACTTCAAGTGAGGGTGGTACTCCAAAAAAAGACACTTTCTCTTCACCATATCCTCCGGAATATACTCCAACACCGGTCTTCACTATATCCACCGGGAAATACACCAACGCCGGTCTTCACTATATCTACAGGAAATTACACCAACACCGGTCTTCACTATATCCACCGGGAAATACACCAACACCGGTCTTCACTATATCTACAGGAAATTACACCAACACCGGTCTTCACTATACAGGAAAAGACTCCACCAATTTAGGAGACACCCTCAGCACTCCAGAGGACACTCTCGGGTTCTCTCAGGAACACAACTCTCCCTCCTCCACACAGAACCACTCTACCTCGCTCTCCCTCTCCGCCAACCCAAATACCTGCCTCACACCACTCAGTTTCTCCCTCCAGTACCTGACCAGTACTCATCACTCTTTTTCCGTCCTCACCCATACTGGCAATCGCCCATACACCATGATGATGTGAACACAATTCTTGTACTCAGACAACCAACTCAGAAACTAACTTACAAGCAAATAAAAAGAAAATATATGCAAACTGTCACAGTCAACCCACAACACCCACAACACCTCATAACACTTACACTCAAAAGTCACGCGCATTCGCGTCCGTGACAAACAGGTGCAGGCACACCGACAGGAAACCAAACAAAACTGTCACAAATAAAGGTCTGAAAAAATGCACCTTCGAGGTTACAAGGACTTTAAGGTCTCAAGGACGGTCAACGTTTCGGAATGTACCTCCGTATATGTGTACAGTGTACAGTGTACATGTGTATAGTGTACGTGTGTATTGCTAATACCATCCTTAGTGTACCACATCGTACATGTGTATCGTGTACAGCATCGTACATGTGTATCGTGTTCAGAAATGCACATGTAATGGTTACAGCGTCGTATTTGTGATCGTGTGCAGCATCGTTCTTTTGTATCGTTTACAACATTTTACATATGTGTCGTGTACAGCATCCCACGTGTGATCGTGTACAACATCGTAAATATGATCGTGTTCAGAATCGTACACATGATAGTGTACAGCATAGTACTTGTTACTCGAGCGGGCCATCGTACTTGTGTATCAAAAGGATAGTATGTGACGTCGAAATCACATGATAATTTAAACACTTGGGCTGGTTGCCACACGATTTAACCGTCACTGAAAATTCGGACCTGAAACATAAGTATAACCCCGCTGACCTTTGTTCCACCCTCAAGCCAATTTTGAGGTTTTAAATATTGCTTTAGCACTGCCTGTCTGGAGTTTGTGTCTTTTTTATGGTCACAGCTTTTGTTGGCACTAGTCAGGAGCCGTATTTATGGTCGCTGGTTAAGCCTAAACCGATCTCTTTCACGTGACTATATGTTATTTAGCGACGTTTGCTTAGGGTTAACCAACGTCTATGAATACAGTTTCAGTACTTCAGTACTTCAAAACCATCTTCAATTTTTGAACAAAGTGGTACTGCGACATTCAAACTTTCCCTTGTATAGAACAATTAAGTAGAGGCTCAGACACACACATACGACAAGACAGCACTCACTATTTTGTGTTGTACATGGATTTTAGCAAACACTTTGCCAGATAGATACAGACATTCAGAAAGGAGGTCAAGTTTTAAAGGTACTGTAACCCTCATTATCAAAATTGTTAACATTTTTTACATACGACTGCAGAGATAAATATCTCTGCACAATTCCGTGTTGATCACTTGATGGCCAGTCGAGGATGATCTTTCTAATCAACAAGCTGCTGTCTTGTTACATTTTTGCTTTTTGCTCATGAGTAGAGAGACTGAGGCATTCCCCGTTGTGACGTGGTGCTATTCCCTACATTTGTACGGGGGATCGCGGGGCGCTTGTACTTCTCCGACTTGCATATTATTTAACATTTGCCTCACAGCACCAACTACTTTAACATAAGTTTAATTTTGCAGGCAATGCGAATTTTTCACCGCCAGTTCGTTATCCAGTTATTTATGAAATTACGTTCGTTTGAGTACTTATTCCCAGTTCCGTCTACCTCGTGAGCTCCAAGCTCAAAGCCCGCAACCAATCAGATTAAGGATAGCGAGTGCTTAACAACAGCAAAAAGTTATTTATTTACATCTACTGAAAAAGAAGGTGGAAAGATATTTACGATATTTTCCACTGATACATTCGCATACACAAATATAATCGCAGTCACGCTACAATCAACATTCGTACCGGTATGCTACTTCAAATATGTACCACAAAGGTTACAGTACCATAAATTTTCGTAACTTTGGAAATGTCCCAGAATCTTCCCCTCAACGTCCTGGGACAGTCCTACAAAATACTAGCACTTCACACTAGCCTAACACACAGTGTTTCACAACGGACGATGTATGTGATATACATGACGAGAGGTCCTCAATGCCTGGAAACGTTCACAAGATGGAGCACAACGCTCTGTCGGTGTTCACACAACCTAACCAGCGAGATACCGGTATCACATGTCACTCCTAGGTAAGCCTTTTCCCTCTTCCTTCTCTTTACACCTGGTAGGTGGAAGGTACGTCATAGACAGGCTGATAGCTCCTCCCCAACCTAGGCTGGCCAGAACCGGTTTAATCGGGGTTAAGGCGTCAGGGCGTCTACTACATAAGCAGGCAAAAACGTGAGTGTAGGAGATACAGACTCGGACAGGACATGGAGAGAGAGTTAATGTAGGAAGACCAAGAGAAGCGGACACGTGTAGGCCCATGGACCTCTGCCCCTAGCCATCTTAGCCAGGACGTGGAAAGAGTAAAGGGCTCCAGCATTTCACGCCAGATACACAGGGTGTATTTGCCGACTACGAGACAGACTAGTAAGTGACTGCTGTTGCGCCTTATAGGACTGCTGTTGCCATAAACATATCTTAGAGTTTGGGACTCTGGTTGATTTAAGATAGGTGGTTTTATCCTGCCGGAGACAGGAGACGCTAGTGGGACAGTTGTTATATACCTGCGAAATGCAGAAACGATTTACTGCATTAATACATTTTGACACTAAGAGTGGGTAACCACCACACCCACACAAACACAGTCTCGAACAACGTACGAACAACGCACGCACTAACACACAATTATGGACAAACGCACTTCTTCCGTTCGACACACAGAACAAGACCATGAATACAATCATTACAATCAACTCATGGATCATTTAGTGCAAAATGCAACTGTTTGCACTGGCTCGAAGACTAGATTTTCTCGCTCAGAAAAGCTTAGAAATACATAGATACATATATAAATACATGAATAAATAAATATTTTAACGTAGCACGAAGACATTTTGAAGACACCGACTAGAAAGATATTTATATCGCAAAGAAAACTATTTTTGCTTTGGTTTTTACTGGCCACACGTCCGTGTAAGGGCCCTGGAAAATCGAATCTGTGTGTGTGTGTGTGTCCTATTTGTGTACTTACTATTTCTTTTCTTTGGTGTCAACCAAGTTCGCTGAAAAGCAAGTTAGCACGTGAACTTTGAACAGAAAATCACTTTATAAACCCGGGGAATAGTGTTGGACATCGCTTAGCACACGACACTTTGCTGGTACTGTTTCCTCACACAGTCCTCCCAGTGCATTTCTCACCCGAAATTTATGGGACTGCGGATTGATCTGGATTATTTTTGCGTTCCACTGTTTAAAAATAGTCCCTGAAAAAGTGGCATAATGCACTGAGCACAATGCTAGGGTCAATGATACTAGAAATGAGAGACCAGTGTTCGACGATGTAAAAACCGAAATTTTTGAAAATTTAACTCTTTGAGAGAGAAATTTACAGCATCCCTGGCAGTGATCGCTTACTTTAGCATGTAACTGTTATTTTAACAGTTAGTTGTGCAACATCAACGGGGTCTCCCATCTATATTCGGTAGTGTTCTGCTCCGGCTTTGACAGGGACAAAGGACATTTTATGATTCGGTCACCCCATTTTCACCAAATAGACCCGTTAAGAGCCGTTAACCAAGTCAAATGTCATCTCTTTCGAAATGGCCTTGTTGTTTTGTTTCCCGTGTCTTGTGTGTTGTGTAGCCTACTTTTCATGATGATAAATGATGTTTGGTTAGGAAAACATTCTGGAACAGCAGAAAACTTTAGTGCCAGTTTTCTCAATCAGACCTCTCCGCAAGGTAGAGAGTTGAACATCGATCTTGTAGGTAACAATTGTCAGATTTTAAAAAGGTTTGCAGAACTGTAACAAGCACAGCAAGTACTTTTAAGAAAACAGATAAGTCAAAATGACCAATATGCGCATCGTGCCTCATTTTGCTGTGGAAGGTCACACATACATGTTTTGACCATTAATCACCTCCAAAATCAGACCTTTCAAAATCTCAAATTCCATAAGACTGTAGACAGATCTTTTTATCAATGAAATAAACATCTATTCTACATTCAAACATGGCATGGTTTTGTGGGGTTTTTTTTAAATCGAACTTACTTTAGTTTGACACTTAAAAATAATAGTAATAATCATCATGAGGCAAAATTTATACAAAGCTTTTTTACTAAAATGTACAGGCCGTGGACTGATTCCGCTTTGGCTCGAAGCCATCAGTAGCCCGCGTGAGATGTCCTTCTACAGGTCACCAAGAGTATTATGCCGAAGTCTGGCTGGAATTCATTAACTGTGTAGTCCATTATTGGATGTCAGGATTTAAATGGCTGCCATAACAGCTAGGCAAAGATCAATATCTAATAAAGTAAACGACAAAAATGATTTTTGTAAGCTCTTCCACGCCACACGCCACAATAACTTTTTCTCATGCTTGTTAGTCTACTGAACTGACTAACAAAAACATCAGTACTTATCTATGTAATAGCAATGCCCATGTTTAAAAAAAAATTGGATTGATGCATTTAACGACTAAATGCTTCAAGTAAACTCAAGCAAATAGAAAGTATCTCACCTACCAACAAAAATACACCCTCGCATTAAATATGCAACTGGGCAAAAGTAACAAGTCAGAGATCAGAGTGCTCACTGCTGTCGGCTAGGAACTCGAAAAAACCAGGTTGACAACTTCGATACAAATAGAAACTGATTGTTCGATGTCATGAGAACTAACGTTAGATGATGTGGTACAATACACCATGCATTTGATACGTGCTTTCCTGAAACCCTTTCAAAAGGAAGAAAAGAAATCGACTAAAGCATCGATTAATGCGCTGGTGTTTTGTTTTCCGCTAAATCAAATACTTATGGAACTATCGCGATGCCTCTTGTAATCTTGGGGCAGTCCAAGGGGTCCGCAGTAAAGTATCCTTTGATGACATCACGTGCTGTCTATGGGTCGATGACGATTGCATGGAGAGAACGATATTCGATGCCGCACGTGGCGGACACTGACTGCGATGCTACACAAGTGAAAGTATTGGGAGCAATCGAGTTGCAGCCTCCGACTTCGGAGTGAATATTAATAATTCACAATTTTCACATTTGGACATGTATCGGAGCAGGTCGGCTCCGTGAGTTTTCCTCTCTCCTCTCCCTCTCTCTCTCTCTTCCCAACAAAGGCAAGTTTTCCGTCTTGTAGATAGGTTTATTTGGGGCCGCTACCGCTGCTGCTGCCCGACGGCTAGGGTCGCTCTGAGAGCCTTCCCGTTCCGATCTGCTCGCTCGTGCTCTGCCTACATGGTTCGTCTCCCCAGTGCACTCTGCCCTTCATCTCTCCCTTTGCCCGATCCGTACCCCACATTTATCGGGTAGGACGCGAACCGCAACGGGGTCACTGTCCGGGCCAGCAGCAGCAAGCCGGCGTACATGCCGTGAATGCCAAAATTTGTGTTTCTTACACACACAAGACTTACGATTAAAAAACAAAGAATATATGTACACGAACATGAAAATATGCGATAAATAGAGTGCGCTCTGCTCTTCCTGTTAGTGTTAAGGAAAGTTAAGTAGAGTGAGAAGGAAATAAAGATAATTACGTTAAAAGGCAGTTTAACTAGCTAATGTGAATAGAAAAAGATAAGAAATATGCCTACAAACTAACCTAATCTATTAAGACGTTGGGTGAGTTTAGTATCTACTGAAAGAGTATATCGAGTAGAATCCGAATATGTTAGTTGTTAGTATCTGCAACTATCCTAGAAGGATATAGAAACGTTTAAAGAGAGCGAGCCTAGCACAGCACGCGGTAAAAGGACACAGTGCCTCACAGCCACGGCTCGCTGGGCACCACTCGAGCTGGGCACCCCCCTCCCCCCCTCCGGCGACGCTGTGGCTGTGAGCGTGGTGGCCAAAACCGTCTCCGTGATGGCTGCCACCCATCACACTCCCGGCCGCTCAAACGCAACCTCATCCGTGAGGTAACCCCACGCTTGAGGGCGCCCTGACAGTTCTGTCTGTCACCAGGGTGAACAGTACAGAGACCACCGGAATTGTGAAGGGTACAGACGTACATATCCACCTGCCCCCTACTTTTTAGCGAGGACCCTAATGTGTAGGATAACCCAGGCTAGTTGCTAGGGGGAGGCTGAACCCTGTCACAATTCCTACACTATGACATCCTACCACGGCTGTTTCCTAACACAAGAGAGAGAGAGATGGGGATAGCTGTTAATAGAAAACAGAAGAGCATCGCGCAGAGCATAACTAGAAAATGGACAACAACTAAGAAAACACATGAATTAATGCACAAACTCTACAAGCTACACACAAATAAAATATGAATGTATACACGCTAATTAAGCTGACATTTGGTATTCAGATAAAGTATAAGTCAACCAGCCAGGAAGACGGTTGGCTTTGTTTTGCGCGCAGAAACAAGTTGTAAAAATATAATTCAGCGTCAGACATGCCCACTATGGGCTGACGAGAAATGTGCAGTTAGCGATCCGGTTACGTTTTTGACATTGAAAGACATTTAAGGCAGGCTGTTTGTTTGGAGTAGTGCGTGACAAGGATTAAAGGTTTCACTTAATACAGTCAAGGGTTTTTTCTCTCCCCACTTGCGTGCGTGCGTGCGTGCGTGCGTGCCTTCGTGCCTTCGTGCCTGCGTGCAAGCGTTATACAGATCCGCACGACTGAGCCCATCCAGACCAAAATCGGCACGTGGGTTCCTTTTCACCCCCAGTTGGTCATAGACCTATTTCCACCCTGATGACGCCCTTAAAGTGAAGCTTCTGGACACGAAACCTCCAGTCATGAAAGCACACAAATTCAAATAATGTATTAACATCTATGGTTTAAACCCTCTACTTTTCTATCATGGAGTTCTGATCCGTCACTACGTAGATTTATTAATAAGTAGATTTTGCGTTTGCAAGTAAAGTTCGAAACTATCGCCAAACAAAAAATCTTCGGTAAAAGTCGGAAAACCCCGAGTGTGACGTCGACTACGGAACGGACCCGAGTGAAGCTAAAAGACGGTACATGGGTTTGTTGTAGAGGAGATGAAGTAACATTAAAAGTGAAAATGTAGCACTTCATCAGTATCCATCTGTTCAATTAACTATTAAAGGGAAACTTAACCCTAGACTCAACTTGAGATGAATTCATAGATATTGATATTGTGAGTCTTGTCAGCCACAAATTTCAAGCTAAAATATCGGTACTATTTCCTGTCACGTGTAGGGGTCTGGTGGGTCAAAGAGATTACAACCTAGATTCTAGGTGTGACCCAGCCTCGACTCTCAGGTCCTAATTAAGGTCTATTTTTCCTTGTTCAAGCCGCCATCTAGCCGCTCACGTCATCACCAGCCCAGGATTAGGTCCTTGTTCACACTTATGATCGGGGGTGCTGGCCCTAGAAGCAAGGGGCAAGGTGTTACTTGCCTAGGGCACATCTGGGGTGGGATTAGTGCAGGTGTCAGGCTGACCAGGTGTGCGTTAGTTGTTCAGGGGAGGATTACGTAGCTGGAGGAATCCAGTGACACGTAGTATCGAGCATCAAGGGCTTTGATGTAGCGATGGGTGTAAGCGACCAGGAAGGGGAGGGGGTAGTTGTGTCCACACTAGGTGTCCACTTAGGGGCGTGTTCTACTAGTTGACACGGGGTGTGGCTTCTACTGTCTCTGGCCTGATTGGTTGATACATGTAACCGCCTTGTTGACCACGTGCGTGTGAATGAAAGAATCTATGGACGAAAGTCGAAGATAAAAGGACTGGTTTAGACAGTCGAATCATCTTCTGCCCAAAACATCCTGCGAGAGGGCATCTTCTGCCCAACATCCTGTGAGAGGACGTCTTACGCCCAAATATCCTGTGAGAGGACATCTTCAGCGAAATCTACAGTGAGGGCTTTGTTAGCCTGAACTCCTGTGAAGAAGAGCTGCTGTGGGGAGACGTACGTGTCTTGTGGTACAAGTCTGCTGAAGGCTGAAGGATTCAGCTGCAGAATTGAGGTGTCTCGTTCTGCTAGACGTGTGGAAGTCTAGCAGCGACAGCACGTGGCTTGAGTAGACCAGTTGCATAACGCAAGGGACTCTGCGAGGGTGTATGATACCTCCAGACTGGCGTGAGACTCTAGCACGTGTTCCTCTGCGGTGGGAGACCTCGACGCTGACCGGGCGGGAGAGGACTGCAGAACGTAAAGGAGGGAGACCGAAGACCGCGGACAAATCAACCGTCTGAAGCAGGGGGCGAAGGTCCAGCCTTACAAGGAGCCTGTCTGTAACCGAGCTCTTGAGGTGAGCTCAAGGGGCTGTGTGTCAGCCTTTCGAAAACGTCATATCCTCTGTGGCGTGTGTGATCGTCGGCATCGAAGTCTGCTGTTACGTGGAGGTGTTCAAGAGGTCTTCAGGATATCTACTGGAATATATCCAAGGAAGGAGCGCTCCAACGTACAGACTGTCGTGCGGACTGTAAGAAGCATTCGGGAACGAGTGTTGTGTTCTGTGAGTGTTGTGTATCACGTGGTCATTCTTTGTCTCGTATGCAAAGGCGGGATTAAGGTACGTGGTTTTGTCATTATGTTTAATGGCGAGGCGGGTGATGTAGGTTGGTATTAGATGTCCTAGGAGACCTAGCTCAAACAGAAGGAAATTGCGAGAGCCCTAGAGCTGAAAGGAGTTGTAGCATATATTGTCTTGATTGTAAATACTCGCTGTTTCTATCAACAATACATTCTTCTTTTTTTGTGTTCACTGTATTACGGTCTTTTGTTATTCTTTATGTGAGACTGTAGGTGGTGGGTGCTCGGCCATATGATTAATAAATCATATTAATTAACTTTAGTAATACAGTGATAGTTCCACCTACGCATATGTCACACTCTTGACGGTGGTCGTGAGAGCGAGCAGAGCAGACGACCCGTCAAGAGCAAAAAGAAATCTCCCAAGTTGTGACATTTCCATACAATCCAAGTTTTAATTTCGGTAAATAGTGGTACACGGACGTCGCCATGTTGTGGTACTCTTTCGCGAATGAAAGCAAAATATCGCTGCTGTCGTCTGGTCTGGTGACGTCAGTTCCCCAGAAGCATTCTTCAACATGCCACAGTCCAAAGCGTTCGGCTGTTTCAACGAACAGTGCAAATCGTTTAATTTAGACGGAAGCCACAAGTCGAGAAGAGCTTTTTTGGGATTATGAATCCAGCAAAATAAAAGATTTGTATGCACTATGTAAAAAGTTGCTTGAAAATGTAAAGAAAGCCAAGTTGCCTCGTCATGCGAAAGAGTATAAATCATTAAATGGCACAAATCGCACCTCGTGTGCCAGGACCATTTTACGAGTGAGTGCTTTGAAGGCACCTACGAAAATGATGTGGCTGCTTCGCTTGGCTTCAAGACTTTTAAGAAAAAGTTAAAGAAAGAGCCATTCCGACAATTATCAATACAAAGTGTGCCAATGTAAAAGGCATTGCAGTAAGGCAAGACCGGACGGAAGCTGAGCCTGAGAGTGAGAACAGAAGATTACAGCTGAGAGTGAAAAGACAGACAGCGCGGGTAAAATAAACAAATTCACATTTTTACTGCTAAACTAATGGTAATGATATAAAATATTACGGTTTTTTAATCATGATATAATTTGTATGAAGTGTTATTTATTTTATATAAGTAAATATAGAAAATACTTAAAATAGGTATATACAACTAATGCATACAGTATGGTTGATTTTTTAAAATATGCCATATGTATGGCCTACAAGGCCTGTATAGCAATACAAAGTACTTGAAAACAAACGCATGTATATGCATGCATGTGTGCATGGACACACCCGTACACACAACAAAGGACACCTATGTAAATATACTAGTCACAACAGCACTCGTCGTCTTACTCAGTATCGGTACTTTCCGTGTGTTGTAGTTCTTCCTCCGTGTGTTCTGGGTCAAAAGTGTAAGCTACAACTCCCAGATCCATAACGGAAATTATCTTACGAATGTTTCGCGATGTCACTAACAAAAGCGTCTGCCCGATATCTGTGACGATGCTGCTTTGAGCGCTGTCGGCTGCGGGCTGCAGTAGCTTTCTCCCTGCCTGGGTAACTGACGTCACTCATCAAGGCAACATGGCGGCTTCCTTGTAAGGCCGATGAGCGGCATTAAAAGCTGGGTTGTAAGGAACAGTTCTTTTGTAGCTTGAAATTTAGGGTTAAAAAGACTCACAACATCAATATTCATCAATTCAAGCCAGGTTACTTCTAAGGTTAAGTTTCCCTTTAAGGTTGTTGCACTTATGTTTCAGTACTTGAGTCTGTACTTTTGTTGGCGTTGTTTATTGTGCTTATAGTATTTCTAAACAAGTTTTACTCGTGCTTATGTCTTTTTTATTGTTGTCTCATTAATAGTTTATGTTGTACTTATACGTTTTCCATCATTGTAATGTGTGTTTTGTAAAGGTTTTGTGTAGTGTTTTTATTCTTAAGTTGTTTTGTTTATCCATATTGTGTAAAACGCAGGGCGCCCTGCATATTGCCGGGATATCGCGCTATATAAGCTTCCGCGTTATTATGAGTTCCACATTTCTCACACCGAAACAGTGATGCGATTGTTGTGATCACTTATACTCGGAGTGCAGTTTTTGAAGACTTAGCATTCTTTGCGCGGGCATGCATGACTGTACTCCGCTTACCTGTTCGGTGCAAAATCTTCCAGGAACGGAATGACACACGAATAATATCGACCTCTCATTTCAAGTCACCAGTTCAGAAAACACAGATCATGAGTAAAGTGGTTGAGAAAATAAGTAACAGGAGAAAAGTTAAAACAAGTGTTTGATTTCTTTTTACAATGGATGGGGTGGGGGTGGGGGATAGCGAAAGACATTCACATTTTTCCTGTCCACTTTAACTTTATTTCCTTTACTTTTTTTCTCTTGACTATTTTCTTACAGTCTTGGCCACCATGGAACTGATTTTTCAAAACTACGAGAAAAAAAAAAAGATTTCAACAAAGGGCACGGGAGAACTATATTATTGTGTTCAGAGCGTTTTAAAGAGGAGGATAACAAATTTAGGCCACAGTATTTCCATATCTCACTCATGCATATTTTAAAATATTCTATTTGGAACCTGGTGCCGTTTGCGTGTTTATTTGTTTGTAATCTATATTACCACTACCAGTACTATATAAGTATTTTCACACTTGCACATTTACTGAATTACACTGCGACAATGTAAACCCAAGATTGGTTCACTGATTTAGGGTGAGTTGATTCCCAAACAGGAGTTGCAAATTCCTATAAATACTTCCTTTATATTCTTCCCACAGTTACAAGCGATTGACATGGTTTGCCGATAGTGTCTACTATACACTGATCGATGATTTGTATTCAACCGATTCTGATCGACAGTTTGTTAAGGCGTCATATAGATAGATCATAAGCCGTGCAAACAATAATGACAAGATCATAAGCCGTGCAAACAATAATGAAAATTACTATTAATAAAATAAGAACATTTTAACATCCGTAGCGTTTTATGTGTCGTATTTTGCACCTGGATGTGCGCCTGTGCACTTACAGCGGAAGTACTGTGGAACAGGTAGAAGCCCGCAAAAGCGACTGTCACACACCAGATGCACACACTCTTTTTTCAACAAAAAAGTCGACCTTGTATAGAAAACCCACATTTAATTAACTCACAATGAATGGGTGATGTGTGGTTGATGTGAATGGCAATGAAAATGTAATGTGAATGTTTTGTTAAAAAGTGTTGTGTTGTGAAAAATGTTCACACCGACCACACATGTCAGAGTCACCACGTTTGCGTCAGCACAGAATACACGACTTATCTCGCGCGTGAGATGGCACAGTCCGCGTGCGTGCTCGGGCTGGTGACACTGGTCGATGTTCCTGATGCGATGACAGATGGGGGGTTGACGGCTGTGCAGTGTTGGAGATGCTGATGAAGGTGACGGCGGACGAAGGACGAAGCGTTGAACTTGACGAAGAAGGAACGAAGAACGAAGAACCGGCGAACGTGGAACAGCGAACAGAAGAAGCGAAACAGAGAAGTGGCGAAACGGTGAAAAGGCGAAATGGCGAAATGGCGAAACAGTCCTCCTGAAACACAACAGAACTGTAACCATCAGCGCGGGAGCTTTTGTCGGTCGTGCGACAGTTAACGCAGCGACCCCGACAGAAGTGATTCGCGCAAACACTTTCACAAATAAACGGTCTAACTTTTTACTAATAAAATTTTGCAACACGTAACATATACAACTGCAAAGCCACTAAGTGTTTTAAGGTAGGCGTTAGCAGAGGGCACAACCAACTGACATGCATACGTTCGATAGAAAGGAAATTCTTAAGCACAATTCCATTCACACACGTTGGAACTACAGTGGTTGAGTTACCAGACGACTAGTTTCGCGCACGGTGATGTAGACCTTGCGTGCCTGGGCAGCTTCCAGCGGTCAGCTACTGTCGCAGCGAAAAGAGATGCGGTCTGTCCGGCTGAAAAGTGCAGTGGTCTGATAAAAGAACTAGCCGTTAACTCGCGAACAGACGCGTTGTCGTCACGCGTGGCTTACGTCAGATAAACAGACTTTTGACGCTATAATTTGACGTCACGCGAAGAATCCGATCTCGTGAAGTTACGCGCCGGCAATGGATGGACAGATGATATGATGCCGTGAACTGGATTCGTCACAACATCGAAAACGAAAAATCTATCCTATCAGTGCGTCGTGTTTTCATTGCGTTCTTTGTGGCGATCGGTGTCTTGAGCTAGACAGCAGTGTGTTTCTTCTCACCAATCCGGGAAGCTAATGTCTCAAACATATAATATAATGGATTGAAATCTTTTCCTCCGTCTTCTATTTCTTCATAATGTGAACAACCCGATAATGAGTCGCGCGATGATTCTCACAAACTCATTGTAGAAAGCTACACTCTGGTCTAGACTACAGTACGCCCAGCTTGTCCTTCTGTGGATGACGTCACTGCTGCTGCTGTGCTCCCTGCTAAGTTTTCGGCAATCTCCGGCGCGGGGGCTATCCAAAGGTACACTTTAACAAGTCAAGTGCACAGCAATCACCGTGCAAGGGAGATGACCACACAGTCGTTTCCCTATCATACGAAGAGTACTTTCCCTTGCCTCGCTTGACAGCAGGGAGACGGCAGGCAAAGGTAAGGGTTAGGAAAGGGGTGGATGGTTAGTAAAGGGGTAGGGGTGGGGGTTCCAGAAGGGGTAGGGGTGGGCGGTGAAAGAAAAATCCTTGCTGCCCCAGTCCCCTGGCTAGTCTTATATATATATATATGCTTCTGTTTTTGTCCTACTGGGGGCAGATAATCTACGTCACAGTTTCCTTCAGGTGATAGTCCTAAGTTTTTATTATTCCAAAAGCATCAACACAAATAAACGGATTAAACCATGAACGAAAGCTGGGTTTATGCACTCAACGCAGTTTTGTAGTGTCTGGGTTATGAGGTTACACATCAGAAAGAAGCTGTTAACGCGTGGTGGTGGTGGTGGTGGTGGTGGTGGTGGTGGTGGTGGTGGTGGTGGTGGTGGTGGTGGTGGTGGTGGTGGTGGTGGTGATTTAGAGGGGCAGTGCTTCCACCTCGCGGTGATTTCGCACTATGGGGGATGGGGTCCTATTACTAAACTATGCACTGAAAAGAACCACCAGATTGATAGCTGCAGTGAGATGGTCAGTTTAATGATCGGGAAATGGCCGAATGGAGTTTGCACAATGTTTAACTCCAGGAAATAATCCTTGGCCCCACCAGGATTCGAACCAGGAACCTTCCATCTGCTAGTGCACAGCTCTACCAACTAAGCTAACCAGGCCCTCTGCGAATTGTCTACCACCAGAGTCTGGTTCTAGCAAGGAGCAGCCTTGGCGTCAGTCTTCAGGACAACAGAGAGGGGAGCCCCTTTATATGAGAACAGATTTCTTTACGCGGTGCAAACTGTACAAACTACCAGGTAAAAGTGTTGTGTGTCCTACACGTGTTCATGGTGTCTCTGTAAATATTATCAATTTCTCTTTTCTGTCACTCTATTACGGAGTTTCTTATGTCTTTTGTTGTGGAGAGTGTGTGTGTGTGTGTGTGTGTCCGGCGTTTTTACCTGGTGGGGGAAGGGTTTAATGTACACTGGGTGTTTATGCTATATAGAATTGTATCTCTAACATTCTGTGAGAAATCTGCACTAAATGTAGAAGGAAAATAACTGACGCTCACAGTAAGTAGTGCGTGTTTTTGAGACTCTTGCGACAAAATGCGAGTCCGATGTATTTGCGACACTCACTTTTCAACAATGGGTGATTTGTAGTTTGTCATTTTGAATCTTGATGACTGGAGACAAACCAAAGTTTGATGCACATCCTTTGTAAATACGCAGACTAATGTTTTGGAGCTCTGATTTACTTCAGTTCAATTTTCCACTTTGATTTCGACATTTATTTGTATCGAAAGCTGTACAGAAGCAGGAAAAGTATTATACAGGAAGGCCTTCACGGGGCCACAGGTTCGCCCAGCCATGTTCTAAATCTTCAACGTCACGTGTTCAGGAAAGGTTAGTGTTCTCCTGTTGACTGGCTCCACCAGCAATCAGAATGAGCACATAAACGATAGTGACGACGATGCTGTAGATAAAAAAGATGTAGAAGAGCAGCATGCTGATGGTTTCCGACGCAACCTCTCCACACACTGGCCTGACCTCACATGACCTTTTGATGCTGCTCGCGGACGCACAGCGGCTGGAGTCGTTGTCGTGGCTGTTGTCGAAAGGGGCGACAGCATTCTGCTTGTGCTGCTGAGGCTTGTGTTCACCGACGATGGAGATGCGATCGTCATTTTGAGATGATGTCTTAGCCTCGGCAACTTTGCATATTCTCTGGTCGACTGTCATGCACATCATCTTTCGCAGCAGAACAATTACCTTCGTAACTTTCTTTCCTGTGGAAGTATTAAAAATGTTTGTGTAGATTTTACAGGCAGACAAAAAATGTGTTAATAAACTGATTTCTTTTAACTTGTAATCGATTTTTCAGAAAAATGAGGGTCTGTGGTATCTGGAGAATGAAGGGCGATTCCATTGACCGTAAGAATATGGAATCCTACTTCATTACCCATTTCGGTACCATGGCACCCACTGGACTCAACCTCAAACACTGACCCTCCACCTTCCTCTTTCTCTTTACCCATCCTCCTCTCTCTCTCTCTTATTTCTTTTCTCTCACCTCCTTCTCTCCCACACTGACACCCCCCTTACCCACGCTTCTCTCTCCACCCCGCCCCCTCTCCACCCCTACCCTTCCCTACCCTTTCCTACCCACCTGGCGATTGGCTGCCCCTCTTTTTAACCCTTCTTACTCACTGCCCCTTAGTCATTTTCCTGCTGTCCAGCCTATGCGCCACATCTACTGAAGCTAAGTCTTTTTCTTCTGTTTTCGTTGTTGTCGTTTTTTCGTCGTTTTTGTGTCGTCCTGATGAAGGGGTAGTGCCCCGAAACATGTAGATTGTCTTTGTCTTTGTCATGTCTTAGCTTGGTCCAGTTCCCTTGTTTTAAATTTAAGATAGAATTTACTCCAAGCGGCAGTCACCTGTTTTTCTTACACAAAGAAAGCATAAAAAAGAAATAAATAAATTCAAAGAAAATAAAAAGAAAGAAAAAATAGAGAAAGAAAAACAAAGACTACAATGAACGGATTGCAGAGAAAAAAGAAAAGAACAAGAAAGAAAGAAACAAAGAAAGAAACAAACAAACAAACAAACAAACAAAAAGAACTCACGGGAAAAAACTGAGGTGAAGCACATTGGATAATGTTACTGTAACACATTTGTTGTTCCCTAAAGTCTCGTCAATCCTATAAACCTGTTGTGGCTTCCTTCCTGAAAACAAAACTATGTTCTCGACGAAACAATCGCCTGTTTCAGAACAACCTCAACAACGCGAACCCTAGGTTGACAAAGCATTACAGGTATCAAGATGCAATACATAACTCACCAATCAGTTTGTCGGACGACCTGTGGGGTTGAGACAAGGTTGACAAAGCATTACATGTAACATGCTGTAATGCATAACTCACCCATCGGTTTGTCGGACGGCCTGTGGTGAAGCTTGATGAGAGGCACAGACAGGAGGACGCTTGTGGCGGTCAACGCCATCAACTGTATCACGTACACCATCATCACGGACACCTGCAACAAGAAGAGGAAGCTAACGACACATGACGTTAGATGACGACGCTAATGCTCACATGGTCGCTGACGTTACGTCATAGAATTGCACGTCTACGATGTTATCTCCTCTGTACTGACATCGTAGACTACAATGAACGGATTGCAGAGAAACGCAGTCGTTCCACCACTTGATTTGTACACATAAATGTTTATTTTAAAAACTTCTTGAATGTGTGTAATAGATAATTGGCCAGTTTGTATACTTAATGTCATGCGTGTGGTGACCATAAAACAATTTTGTTGTTGTTGTTCTCTTTATTATCGTTGTCTTTATTTGGTCATTATGTCTGTGTTAAAAGTGTTGCTGAGTTTGCATAATTTTTTTAGAGAATGCTTTTGTTGTTGTTGTTGGTGATGAGGATGTTGTGTTGTTGTTGTTTTCCCTGGTACTGCTACTGCTAAGACATCACGAGCTGTTTTACTTTTCGAAGAACAATGTATTGTTATTTAAATTTATTTTGTTGTTATCCAAACATCGCTTATAAAGTCACCGGTTCCAAACCTCTCTGTATTACATCGATGGCACAAGAATTATGTAAATGTCATTTGTTATCATCGTTGATGTTCTGTGCAATCGTTCACACAGACATTGCTTGGAAAAAACCATCACACAATGAAAGGTGAGGTCGGGTGACAAACGTTCAAGCTATCCGCAGCGTTACTAACCCTGACGGACGTCTTGGGCATAGCATCAGTGATCAGAGTCAGGAAGACAGCGAAGGCCAGCAACACTGTGATCGACAGACTCATCTTCTCGCCAGAC
>SMGT01016497.1:73367-87960 GCA_004794575.1 Lanistes nyassanus | reverse complement strand
CAAATTGCAAAACGCCCTATGATCCCGCTCTAATCACTGAATCAATAAGTGAACACCAAAAGAGCACCTACTCTTGTCACTATTGAAACGCTACTTTCCCGCAGTACACAGATACGAGAAGTGACCGATGACAGAGCACCCACTCTGATCACTCCCGAAACTACTGCTTTACTGCAATACACAGAGACGAGAAGTGACTGACGACAGAGCACCTACTCTGGTCGCTACAGAAACAACGGCTNAAATCAATGCAAGAGGGAAACCAAACTGCAAAACGGCCTATGATCCCGCTCTAATCACGGAATCAATAAGTGACCACCAAAAGAGCACCTACTCTTGTCACAATGGAAACACTACTTTTCCGCAGAACACAGAGACGAGAAGTGATCGACGACAGAGCACCTACTCTGATCACTCCCGAAACTACTGCTTTACTGCAATACGCGGCTCTAAAGCTATTCATTGACCGACACAGAAGCTATGACACCCACGACCGCACTTCTTTCTGTCTCACCTCTTTGGCATGTGCCCGGCCACTAGCTTATGACGTCTCCTGTCTCCGGCAGGATAAAACCACTTATCTTAAAACAACGCGAGTCCCCGACTCTAAGATAAGTTTAAGGTAAGAGCAGACCTTACTTATAAGGCACGTCCAGTAGTCCCTTTACGCGTCAGTCCGTCGAGGCGTTCCGCAGATTACCCTGTGTAACTGCAAGAGAGCTGGAGTCCTTTTTTCTTCTACTTCTTTGCCTAAGATGGCGAGGGGGCAGAAGTCCGTGGGCTAACACCTGGTCTTCCTACGTCGACACTCTCTCAGTGTCCGTTCTCCGTGTGTCCTCCGATGTGTCCCTGTGTCGATCTCCCATAAGTGTTTTCCCCTGCTTAAGTACTAACGCCCTGACGCCTTAAAACTGGGCTAAACCGGTTCTGGTCAGACTCGGTGGAGTCGGGCGACTTGCCGTGACCAATGGCGAGCGTCCAGCTAACCACTAAGTGTGATGAGAAGGGGTGGGGAAAACAAGCCAACCTATGAGTGACAGGTGATACCCTAAGATTGACATGTGACAAAGACTTCGTAACAATGGCGACACTCTCCTCAGTAGCGATTCCGGTGGTCAGGGCAGAGAATGGACGGAACGGGTTCAACACGATCATGCGTGAGCCGCGATCCTGATGAAAATAGACTATTTACACGAAAACAGACCATTTACACAATAACAGACTATTTACACGAAAACAGTCTATTTACACGAAACTGATGAAACATTAGTAACCTTTTCACAGTAATCATGTACAACTACCTACACGTTCTTGAAGAAAAGTCCCTGTCAAACCATGAATCTCGTGAAATGCTTTTGCTTAAGTTATATTAACACGATTCTGATGAAACACTATAATATTTCCTCTTCGTACATGATACCCGATTACGGTGAAAAAATACTATCGTTTCATCGGGTTCATGTAAATCGTCTGTTTTCATCGGGATCAAGCCTCACATGTGTCACGCTGGGTCTTGTTTTGCATGAAGATGAAAATAAAGATCTGTGTAGGAAGAGGGTGGGGAGAAATGTGTGGTAGGTTTTGTACCACTTCTAACAAAACGATAACTAATTTAACTTACTATCCTTTTCAAGGTAAAAAAAAAAACCTTGTGTGTGCCGTTGCAGAAAGGGGGTAAAAATTGAACCACGTTTCACAACTAAAATTTTAAGGTTCTAGTTCAAGTTCAATTCAAGTATTTTATTCTTCCTCCCTCAGAGTGTCACGGCGGGCGGGTACCTTATCTTATTGGACTCGACTTATCCAGAATTACTGGACAACTTTTATGGTGATCTCGTAAAATGTAGATTTAATTTAGCAATCGTCACCAAAACCTTTGCTGCTTTAGGTCAGTGGTTTCTAAACCAAAGGGTGACGATGCTGTGAAATAATGTGAACAACTAGAGCAATCTTCCGAGGGAAAAGATTCTCATACTTCGACACGCTCGCTCAGTCTCTCACAGGCAAAACACTACTAGCTCAAGAGCCCCCACCCTCGTAAAACACACAACTGCAGCGAACTGTTATTCAACATATATTTCAAACACTAACTGGCTCGACAACATCAAACATATCTACAGATTATTTACAGAGAATCACCGTGCTCGTGTCTAGGGTAAGACGCTGCCTGATGACGTCATACCACGTGCAACAGACAAAGGAAATAATCAAATCAATGCACGAGGGAAACCAAACTGCCAAACCGGCCTATGATCCCGCTCAATTCACACGAACAATAAGTGACCGACAATAGAGCTCCTACTCTTGTCACCACTGCAACAACAACTTCTGCGATACACAATAACAAGCTATCAAACTGAATCAATAAGTGACCACCAAAGAGCACCTACTCTTGTCACTATTGAAACAACTATTTTACCGCAGTACACAGATACGAGAAGCGACCGTTACAGAGCACCAACACTGGTCACTACCGTACCAACAGCTTTACTGCAGTACACCAATGCGACACGTGACTGCCGACAGAGCACCAACTCTGGTCACTATTTTACCGCAGTACACAGATACGAGAAGCGACCGTTACAGAGCACCAACTCTGGTCACTACCGTACCAACAGCTTTACTGCAATACACCAATGCGACACGTGACTGACAACAGAGCACCAACTCTGGTCACTATTTTGCAGCAGTACACAGATACGAGAAGCGACCGTTACAGAGCACCAACTCTGGTCACTACCGTACCAACAGCTATTCAGCGACCCACAAAATAAGCTACGCCACTGCTTCAGCCACGCTACACTCAGTCCCCTCTACTGGCACACTTGCCCAATCGCTAGCTATGACATCTCCTGTCTCCGGCAGGATAAAAACACTTATCTTACATCAACGCGAGTCCCCGACTCTAAGATAAGTTTAAGGTAAGAGCAGACCTTACTTATAAGGCACGTCCAGTGGTCTCTTTCCGTCTCAGTCCGTAGAGGCGGTCGGCAAATTACACTCGTAACTGCAAGAGAGCTGGAGTCTTCCTTTTGGCAGGATGGCGACTGAGGTCCGTAGGCTAGCACGTGGTCGCTTCACTGGGTCTCTTCCTAGGTGCACGTCCCTCTCTGTATTCTGTGTCAGTACTCTTGGCCCCCCTCCTCTCTGTGTCGATCTAACATTTTTACCTCCTTATGTAGTAAGCGTTCTGACGCACTACCCTCAAGTAAACCGGTTCTAGCCAGACTAGGGAGAGCAGGGCGACTTCCATGACCAATTGCGTAGCATTACCCCTACCTAAGTGTTCAGAAAGGGCGGAGCGATTAACCTGGTGATGACGTATCTCTCCCCTGCTAGCTTACAAAGGGAGGAGCTAAAAGGCTTACCTAGGAGTGACAGGTAATAGCCTAGGGGTGACATGTGACACAGAGAAGGTGTCTTATCATGCATGTATACTTACATGCAAATGCTATTTACACTTGAACAATCTTGAACGAAAGGGTTTTATCACAATCATATAAATTATAAATGATTTATTAAAATCATGTATAATGAACGAAGCTCGAAGAAATAGCAATGTTTTATCACAACATGTAAAACAGAGTTTTCATTACAATCATGCATCGCCTACAACAGCCCAGAGAGCTGGAATTCATCAGAAACGTGTAAAATACAGACTTTTTTCATTGAGATCTTGTGGGTAGTTGTAATGACTACGATGAAGAAAACTAGTAATGTTTCATCCGGTTCATGGAAATAGTCCGTTTTCATCGGAATCACGACTCACGATCGTGAATGTCAGCCCACTACTGTGGGAATAAAAGCAGTTTGGAGTCTTCTTCCTCCCTTTCGACTTTCTTTCTCTTTTAAGGAGACGCACGCACGCACGCACGCGCGCACGCACGCACGAAAGAAACCATTTAAGATGTTAGGTTATTTTCGATACACAGCAGTGCAATGAGGTCCATTTATTGTAAATGTTATATATATATATCCCTTACTTCGTGAGTTCTCATATTTACAAATACATGGAACACAGTTAAGGTTCCTGTTGGTGTTTTATTCGTTTTTCTGTAAAAGACGTCGGCGACAACAAAAGGGACCTCCCACCGAACGAGTGGTAGGAACAACAAACAGACCAGAAAACGCCACAGATTCAGAAATAATAACGAATGTCAGATCAGTGCAAGGTAAGACAAACTTAAACTTCAGCCTTTAGGCTGCTCTAGTGTTTGTGGATATTGACCCAATTTTTTTTCTCAAGTAAGAAAATATCTATGCAACAAAATAATCTCAAGTGTACGCTCTCAGTAACACTAACAAAAAAAACTAGCTAACAAAATAAAATTCCTTTAAAAACTTCTAAAAACAGTTAATTCCGACGGGTTTAATTCACTTTTTTAAAGAAACGCCAATTAGCAATGAAAAATGAGTAAATTTCATTTTCACTTATTTTAATTTAAACAGAATTATCAACAGAGTATAATTATAAACAGGTTTATTGCGTAAACTTAATGCAGCTGCATGTAGAAACAGTCAAGTTAAATGACAATTATCGTTAAAAACATCTGTCCTATTTCCCAAACTTCATTCTCATTAAAAAATTATATATTTTTCATACATTTATTTTCATTGTTGTTTTGATGACGATGTAGTCTAGTCATTTGAACAGACATTTGCAAACATCTGGCTCCATTTGACAGGAGTCAAGCCGATAGCGCAAGTGAAGCCACAGACATTTCCCGAACCTTCAGGAAAATACGAAGTGGGTGACTGCCACGTGTACGGCAACGTTTCCCATGATACGCAGACCAGCCAACAGTCAGCCTCCGCCCTCATCCCCGAACACACAACAGATCACCGCAACGAGAAAACGTCGGCCGCAGATACACTTCCAAGTGCTTCGTCCTACAGTTCTGAATCGGCCGCTACACTTGCTCCGAAACATGTTTTGCCAAAACAGGACGCACAAGAGGGAAGACTCTATGAGAATGTAGACCCGAAGGCAATCATGCCCCCAATTTCTGATGCCAGTCGCTCCAAAGGGTCTCCTGCAAAGCCGAGCGAGGAGGAGGTGGAGGAGGTGATCCTTCCTGACGATGAAAGTGACAACATATACAACACCGATGACGTGTACGCATCCTACAGATCGATGGGACCCTCGTCAATACTCGACGAATTTCAGAAGTCCTTGCTGGCAAGTCTGGCATCTGGAAAGTTAGGGATGGAGTTTGCGGTGAGTTTCTTCTACCCTTTTATATGCAATTTCTTTCTACAAACCCATCGTTCAAGACAGTGATGGACAGACCTCAATAAAAGTAGCCTGAAAGGGACTCGTGTGTAGACATCCACAATCGGGTACGGGGCGGTTTCGTCTTCCACTTGATCGTTGCAGTGATTATCATCTGATTCTGTCAGGGTACGGCTCAAACAGATTCGGTTGTATTCCTTAATTTTCTGCCTTTTCTCAACATTGAGCGCCTACTTCCCCGAGAGTCGTGCCCCAGGTCACTACATGACAGATGTAGTTCTCCAGTGTTTCTCGCCTGTTTACCCCTAGTGGAGGCCATACTTGTTACATAGGAATGACGTCATGAAAGGAACCGATTTAAAAATCCTGGTTTTTAAAATTGATCTTCTGTCATAAAGCTGACAAGGAAGCTTGAAAATAGTTTTGGTTCTTGTTGTAATTAGGGAGTTTTAAAAAAATCATTCTGACAAATCGATTTGTCTTCTTCTATGCAGGAATTTCTCAAAAGTATGGAATATCCCCACGAGATTGCTTCAAAACCAGAAAACTCCAAAAAGAATCGCTTTAAAGCACTGTTTGCATGTAAGTGACAATTTTATCGGTCTTCGAAGATCTTTCACATGTGAAAACGTTTTGCTATACAATACTCCTTTACCTGACCCAGAACGGGGTCGCCTTTTGTGATGCGAGACTTAAAGATTAATTGGACTTCACAACTATCTGGGAATTCATAGGAATGACTAAAAACCTATCCTATCCAGCCTAGAATTAAAATATCAGCACAAACTTAATAATTAATCTGAAGATGCTCTATTCCTGTTCCTGTTTCCTCAGACGACCATTCTCGAGTTGTCCTTCGTAGACCAAAGGGAGACAGCAACACTGACTACATCAACGCAAACTACATAAGGGTGAGTAGAGACAACAGCTGTACAGTTACAACAAGAGTTTCCCCCTTCCCACAACTGCGAGAAGGTTTTACCTAACAAATATTCAGTAAATATTAAGATTTATCCATATAAACCTTAAATGTCATTGTGAAAATAAACGGTACACCATCGCTTGCAGGGTTGTCATCGGGAAAAGGCGTATATCGCCACACAAGGTAAATAAACTTTGTTTGAAAATTAGAATATTTATTTCTGAAGCAACTTTAAAATTGTTTAGTTTTTGTTTCGTCGGATTTCTAGTAATTCCGATCACAGGATGACATATCGCTTTTGTTTTTCACATCTATCCTTTAAAATTACTACGGTATTGGTTTTAGTATAAGTATACCAGTGATGTACAAAGTTGTCTTTAAACTCTTCATGCTGATGCATGATGTTAAAAAATGACATGAATTTAAAAGTTCGGAGCAGAAAACAACTCGTAGTTTAAATTGTAACAGAAAGTCAACCTCCTAGTGTTTACCTGATTCCTGCCTTCAGGTCCACGGGTCAACACAGTGGACGACCTGTGGTGGATGGTGTGGCAGGAAAACGCTACGCAGATCGTGATGCTGACCAACATCAAAGAGGGCGGAAAGGTCAGCAGAGGATATCCTTTGTTCTTCATCAGCTGATTATGCTTAATACATTGACAAAGGCTTGCCTCAGAACAGAATTTTTTTAGCGTTTTTGTTTTTCGCTTCAAAAACGCTTTAATATCAACTTTATCCAATTTTTTTCTTTAGTTTCTTTATCTAAAAGTTTTCGTTGTTATCGTCCACCATCAAATGTGCATCTCAAGACATATTAAAAGAAAATGAACACTGATTCTTAAATCCTTTCAAAGGTGTCTGCATGGTGATTGGTTTAAAATCTAGTTTATAATCAAACTCGAAATATGCAGACGTTCGTTCTCCTTCCCTAATCCCGCCTCATTTAAATTTCAGGACAAATGTGAGGAATACTGGCCTTCAGTTGGTGAGACAAAGACTTATGGTCACGTGACCGTAACGGGCCTCAATACAGACACGAGGGCACACTTCGTCGTTCGGAATTTTTTGCTTTCAGCACAAAAGGTGGGATGTTTATTTTTAAAGGATATTTTCTTCGTATAATAACACTGTCACCTCAAAGGTTGGTGCCATCGACTGCTTTGTTCGAAGTATGTGAAAATTGAAGAGTAACGACCGCCGCTTTTCCTGCAGCTATAACGATTTCTGAGCATAGCTGGTGTCTTCTCAAAGACAAAGGAACTGGCATAGGGAGGGCTAGGCCTACAGTTCTTAATATTATACATTCGTGAGAAAAAGGCATCTGTTCTTCATGCTACATGTGCTATTGTCTTAAGCGGAGAATGCTGCCCTACAGAAACTGAAACTGTCGCTGTGCAACGAGGAAGACAGACAGGAACAATATATGTCGCTCTTGTTCATCTAATGCAGGGAGGTGATCAGCGGGAGGTAAGTCAGTTCCACTACCTGGCCTGGCCTGATCACGGCGTGCCTTCCTCCTCTTCCCTGGTCAACTTTTGGCGATACGTCAAACCACGTGCTAAAGGCGCAATACCTGTGGTGCACTGCAGGTAAAGTGCGTGCGTCCGTGCGTGCGTGCGTGTGCGTGCGGGCAGAAATTATGAGCTGGATTCGTCAGTTTTCCTGTCAGTTTGCTGCTTGGTGTGAAGATAATAGTGACACCGTAGAGATGTAAGGCCTGTCGGTCGTTTTCGTTGTCACGAATAGTCTGATGACTTTTTCCGGAGGGTGCGGGGTGGGGAACGATAATTGGTCTTTTTCTACGTAAAATTTACCCCAAATACAGAGTTTATTTTACCTATTTTAATAATCCTCTAAGTTAACATCACAAGTTTTCTTAAAGACAACCATATCTCCGGCTTTAAAATTTATATAAAAGCAACTTCATATTTATTTCTTTTTACGTTCCAAAGTCGTAACTTAATTCCTTTGCTACTAACCTAGTGCTGGTGTTGGGCGCACCGGCACATACATAGGCTTAGACATCGCCTGTGATCTGAGATCAAGCGGACGTGACGTAAATGTCAAGGACATTGTCACCAGACTACGTCAGGACCGGACACTCATGGTGCAGACAGAGGTAAGGCGCCAGGTGTTAAGTGTGTGTGCGCGCGTGTGCGCGCGTGTGCGCGTGTGTGATGTGTATCAGCTCCGTCTGCATTCGTCATGTTCAAATATTCTTGAGTGATCGCCGTCGGCATCCCTCAAGTGCACAATACATTCCACTTCTAGCACGTGACCCAAAGCTCCATTCTACTGTAAATAACGGTCTATGGCATCACAATTGAGTCAATTCACAATTCACAATTCGTTACATAATGGGTGTAGATACTATGAGTCACACGACGAGGTTATTATTTCAAGTGTAGCGATACCAGATATACGGAATAACAATTACATCGCCTTAGTAAAATCCTTACCACACACGTAAGGCAGGGCAGTGAGACGGATGGGAGCCGCTCTAAACCAAAACGAAGGGAGGACTGAGTAACAAAAAGACTGTAGACTGATGATGAGGATGAGAAATGGCTGACAACAGAGGTCAGTATACAACAGATGTATTCCACTCACACTGACATTGAATCCTCACATACATCCACGTAATCGTGCCCTCCCCACAGGTTTCGTCCAGCCGCCCCCCCCCCCCCAGCACGAAGCTCCAGTCAAACGGCAACATGCGGCCTTTAGGAACTTGCATGCTGTGTGTTGATGAGAAAAGAAACAGGTGACTGCGGGTTGAGGTAACAAAGGTACATCAAAAGGAACTTAGCTGAGGGAGAGTTAGACAGACAACACGTAAACCTTTGGAGCTATAACCCCTTTCTTCAGGATGGCACAAACAGACAGATAACAAATCTCTTCCAAACAAAATCTCTTCATGGACATCGACTGTGTATGGTCAGCTAATTTATCTTTTTTGATTTGTTATCTGTCTTGTTTGTGCCCTTCCTCGAGAAACGTTATGTTGCATTTCTAACTCTCGCTTGGCCAAGTTCCTTTTTTGTATTTGTTGTGTGTTTATATTATTTATTTTGTAACCATTGGCAGGAACAGTACAAATTTCTTCATGAAGTGATCCTGGAAGAATACACCAGCCGTGCCACTAGGATGACATTCGAACAGTTTGACGCTGTGTTCCCTGACACCATCAGTGGCCACAAAGCACGGATGGAAAAGGAGTTTAAGGTTGACAACTTAACACTTTTCCCAGAGTATAAATTTTCTTAAAGGTTAGGGTTTCAGGTCACTTGTAGCTGCTTGTGATCGTGACGTAGTGAGCCTCCAATATGAACACCTTCTTTAGTGTGTATAAAGTTGTCGTCACTATTTAATTGAGGTACATAGATACGTCTCACTGAAATATTTCACGATCACCAACTGGTTCTAGAATGCTTCCATGCACATCAGTGACATGAGGGTTTTAATGCAGTCGCGTTGATCCATGCAAATGTACTTTTACGCCAGTAATCCTACTCGCCCATCCCTAATTTAAAAAAAAAACGATGACACTTTAGATAAATTTGTCGCGGTTTCCGTTCTTTATACATTTGAATCACAAAGACTTACATGATATTGACATTATCCTCTTTTACAGATCTTGGAACAAATGGGAGACTTTGTAGCAAAACCAAACCACACAATCGCTTCATCGAAGGAAAATATGTCTAAAAACAGAAATACCGAGTCACTGCCAGGTAAAACATGTTGTCTTTCCTTATCTTTTAAACCACGGTAAGGGACTGTTGTCATGGTGTTTTCAATCTCACATGACATCCATCAAATACAAAATACCAAGTTAACCATTTCGGCAATCGTCTGTTTTATTGACTACAATTTTTATTTCTTATTTTGCAGAAGACAGTCTTCTGGTGTATCTCACGCAGCACATTCCTGGGAGAAATCAATACATCAATGCCGTTTATATGTCGGTAGGTGACGATCTGAGAAAAAGCTACACACCGCACTCTGTAACGTACAGATAGCATGGGCTTACTGTCACCGATTCAGGTGGTCGTGGATCAAACCCCATGTCATCCACGAGTACTGGGAGGTGGGGGGTAGGCCCCTAGGTGCTCCGGTTTCCTCTCCTTTCCTGACAATTCCCCGTACACCCTCACTACCTTCTACTCTTCTCATACCCCCTTCCCACGACAGCCTTCGCTGCTGATTCGACCTTAAACAGTCAAACTAAACCCGTTTTCGACATTAAACTGTCAAACTAAACCCGTTTTCGACCTTAAACAGTCAAACTAAACCCGTTTTCTTACCGTCCTTGGCTTGAGCATGACAGTACAGTTAGTAATGAAAACAGTGAAGGCCGTTTTTATTCTGAAATATTAAGAAACACAATATCTGCGGTTTAGTCCTTCAGGAAGAAAGACGGACTGATACTGACCCAGCTGCCGTTGCCGGACACAGTGGTGGACATGTGGCGCATGGTGGACGGCTGTGACGTCAACACCATTGTTTCTATTGGCCAAAAGGATCAGAGGACATCTATCAAGGTAAAAGACACGCTATGTTGGTTACAGCATCCCAGTTGACACTACTGTAATCTGACTCCTCACTTGTATTTTAGAATGATCAGTGATAAGTTTTGCAGTCTGTTATTTGTTGGGCTGTTTAATCTTATCGTCTCCATTGCCCCCCCCCCCACCCAGATGAATTTATTTGAATAGTTTTCTCAACGATTTGCTTACGAAGATCTGTATAGAGAGAGTTCTAGTGTCTGTAGTATCTAATGTGTAGCACTGCGTGAGGATTCGGGGACACATGATGTCAAAGTCTATTTGTGATTGGTCGCATGATGTCATGTGATTGATCAGAACTACTGCGCCTACTGGCCCGAGACAGAAAAGGACGTCCTGAAAACGGGACAGTACGCCATCAGCCTAACGTCCAAGACTGCACTTGGAGACCACATCACCTGTTACATCCTCTCCCTCACCAAAAAGGTTGTCGCCGTTTGATGACCCTGTGCCGATAATGCTTTTTTTCCTAGTTGCAGTTTTTAAATTACTCAAGATTTGTTTCCATCATCACCTAAAAACGTTTAAAAAACAATGTATGTGCCTCTTTATCTCATAACAATTGGCTGATTGTGTGCGTGTATGTGTGTATGTACGCGTGTTTTTTGTGTAATTTAAACGTTCGTCCTCAAACTAAATATCTAAACAACAATATATCAACACAGCTCTGTACAGTTTGTGTGATTTAAATTTTTGTCTTGAAATTAAATATCCAAGCAAAAAATATTCACAATTTTCTGTACATGTTAGTTTTCCTCTTAATTGTATAGCCCACGGCTATAAATCTGACTATAAATATCGATCTTTTTCCTCTCAACGAAGGCGTCCAACTATAGAGAGATCCGTGTTCTGTACTATGATGACTGGGAGGGTATGGTCCCAGGTAGGATCTCCGACATTCTTCAGCTGACTGACACTCTAGAATCGTGGCACGTTGAGGAAGACATGTCGCCGGTAGTTGTGCAGTGCAAGTCAGTATTTACCTGACGTTGACAAGAGATCTTTCTGCTTGTCGCTTTTTTTTCTCAGCACGATTTGCAGGTTAATCTTAGGAGAAATCAATGTGACTTGTCGAAAACAAAGTCCTTACATTAATAGGACTTAAAGAAGACTTCCGGCTTTAGAACGTACGACTTTTAGAAAACTTATGGCTTTAAAATGTACGACTTCTACAAGACTTCAACCTTTAGAATGATACGACTTTCAGAAGACTTTGAATGGAAGTTGTTTGAATAGAAGTTTCGTTCTGGAAAGAATCTGTGGTGACTACACATATCTATAAAGAAGATGTGAAGAACATCAATTTAAATAGATGAAATAATAAATGCAGACACACGTTTCGAAAACATAAACTAGGCATATGCAGTATACTGTGGATTGTGTTTCAGTGATGGAATGGAAAGAAGCGGGATGTTCTGTGCTCTGTATGACATCATCAACCGTGTACGACACGACGAGGAGATAGATATCTATATAGCTGTGCGGCAAGTTCAAAACGTTAGGCGACAAGCCTTTACCACAGGGGTAATTCGTAATCACTATTGTCATCAAATTAATTACAGTTTGGACGTATAAATCATATAGCAATCATATTGTAGACATTATAAAAAAAATTACACGTGTCAATCATGATGTTATGTGTCAGGCCAAAATGTTATCAGGAAATAATGCTTCATTGTCGTAATCGATATCTTATTTATAATGATTTAGCTTTCACATAACATAAAACCAATAAAAGGTAATACGATATAGCAGAAAATAGTCATCATCATTAAGAAATAAATAAGTTAAATGAAAAATCACCTTTAATCGCTGTCTCTCCTTGAACAGGTCCAGTATCGTTACTGCTACAAGGTTGCACAAGAGTGTAAACGTCAACAAAGTGTTTATCAAAACACGTGAACAATCCATCAAGTTTGCACGTGACTAGGCTCACCTGACTTGTGCGAACGTGTGTGTGTACGTGTCTGTTTGCGTGCTTGCGTGTGCGTGTGCCTGTGTGTGTGTGTGTACGTGTCTGTGTGCGTGTGCGTGTACGCGTGTGTTCGTGTGTGTGTTGCCTAAAGTTTTGGAAAAAGAATCTTCAAAGAAACCCAGATCCTCTTGCGTACGCGAAAAGTAATTGTCGAAGCCTCTATTGTATGTCACGGATCAGTTGACTGCGACAAACTTCGTTCATGTACTTTCCTCATTGGGGGTTAGACGTCGATGAACGGAGTTCGTTTTGAGCGAGCTAGTCACGCGAAAGGGCAAGCGAAGGTCAGTGATACAGAGGGAGGAGGGGGAGTTTTGGAGGCGGAACTAGGCGAAAATAGAGAAAGACGTTAGGTGGAACGGACGATAGAGACCGGCGGTGGTGGTGGTGGTGTGTGTGTGTGTGTGTGTGTGGGGGGGGGGGGTGATAAAGGATTGTTTTTTTTTTTAAATCCAGTCAGGCCGAAGGCACGGAGGTACATGGGTGACAGCTACACGTTGTGAAGAGGGATACCTTTGACTGTGTGTGCTTCCCCGGAAAATTTTGAAGTGAAAATGCAGAAGTGAGTTTGGGTGGCACACCGCCTCTGTGGAATTATCTTCCCGTGGCTGGAGATAAAGTGGGTCGTCACTCGTCACGACCTTCTGTGAAGCTTCCTTGTGAAATTGGTGATTGCTAACTTTTCGTGGATTATCCCTGCTGTTAGCGCTGTTCTGCCGTTGAGAATTACCTCTGCTGTTGGCGCTATTCCGAAACTGTGAATTACCTTCGTTGTCAGGCGCTGTTCCGGCGATGTGAATTACCTTCGTTGTCAGGCGCTGTTCCGGCGATGTGAATTACCTTCGTTGTCAGGCGCTGTGTGTTACCTTCGCTGTTCCAGTGAAAGCTTGGGGAAACTCGAACGTTTGTATCAAAACTTTTAAAAAGGCGTGTATAGACCTCTCCCAGAGCAGGTCAGGCGGGACTCGAATGGGATTTTGTCGAACAGACGACTGACTTCACGAGGAGAAATGAGCATTTCGGGGAGGGGCGTTGAACGGTTAGATGAACCTGTTGAGTAGACTAGTGACACTAACGAATTTATTGATGATGATTGTGGAGCTTTGCATTATATTACTGAGTAGAGATAAGAACATTATATTACTGAGTAGAGATAAGAACATTATATTACTGGATAGAGATAAATAACATTATATTACTGGGTAGAGATAACATTATATTACTGAGTAGAGATAATAACATTATATTACTGAGTAGAGATAAGAACATTATATTACTGAGTAGAGATAAGAACATTATATTACTGAGTAGAGATAATAACATCCCTGTTGTGTGATTGCCTTGGTGTATTTGAGTGTATTGTGGCGGGAGTTTTTGGAAGTGTATGAGAGTTTTTAAGTATGAGCGATGGCGATTGAATGGGAATTGGAATGAATTTTCAGTGTCCACAATTATAACAGATTTGCAGTAACTAGTGATTTTTGGCTTTGCTCTTGCGCTATATTTACCTTAGACTGGTGACTTGTAGTTTTTTTCCTTATGCCATATTTAATTTATCGTTTACTGGTGAGTCTTGTTGTGAAGTTCGTGTATTTTGTAATTTTGTTTTTCTTTTGCGCCATAGTTAAGTTCTTCTTTTTCTGGTGACTCTTGTGTGCACTTGGTAGATTTTGTTACCCAGCTGCAATTGCGTTTAGCGGTTAAGGTGTGCGTAGGATAGTGTTGTATGGATTGGGATAAGCCAGGAGTTAATTAAAGCATTGAAATTGTTTTGTGGAGTTGATATGAGATGAAAATCCATAGTGAAACTGGCAAAATGTGTATGTTTCAAGACAGTTACGATTAAATTAGTACGGGGTGTCCTGTACTGAACTTTTACAAACGTGTTGTGTTTT
>SMGT01016497.1:25425-46360 GCA_004794575.1 Lanistes nyassanus | reverse complement strand
ATAGAGACAACCCCCCCCCCACTCCTCGTCCTTTTATTCAGCTAAGTTGTCTAAGTCGCCGCTCTCTTATTACAGCCTCCAATACAAACATAATATATTTATTCAATACACTCTCGCCTACTCTAACAACTGAGTCAATATATATTGACTATATATATATATATTCTCCCCGTGCTTGATCCTACCTGTTACTTCTGCAGTTCAAAATAAGTCAACTTTTTAAAATGAATGTAAAACATTCTTGATTCTCAACCAAGTCAGTCTCACGTCATTTCAATTATCCCCCGCACACAGACAACGTGAGGGTTTGCGTTGTTTGCCAAATAAATGGCGACTCCACAGACAGCAACAACTATGGAATTCTTTGTTTCATTTTCACTTCAGCACCACGGCACCTACTGGACTAAACTAATCACTAACCTTCCCACCCGCATAACGACCCCCCTTCCTCTTTACATCGTTGTACCTCCCTCCCCCCAACCTTTCTTTCTTTGGATCCCATAGGATACAACATTGTATTGGCAGTAGGAACTCTCACCATTGTTTGGTCGTGTAACACGTTTCATTTTCTATTCGTCTCCCCCTTTATTCTCCAGTCTTGCAGCTTTGGTGAGCATCGTCTCTCTCGCAGCTATTGTTTCTTGTTTTATTCTTTATTTGTGTCGTACTGACAGAGGGTCAATTAAAGACCGGAAACGATGAAATTTCTGTTGCCCATTTTTGGCCGGCTACATTTTTTTGTTCTCTTTTTTTACTCTAAGCAACAGTCACGTGTTCCTTTTTTTCATTCGTAATCAAGTCCTGAAAATAGCTCACTGGGAATCCTCTTCGACAAGTCTTTTATTTCACACAGTTTATCTTCAGTAGATATTTTGTTTCTCCCTTCTTATCTCTCTCGGGGGACGCATGAATATTACACTCGACTGCCGACTGTCCCTTTTGCAAATGATTTACTCCTATACCAACGCTTCTACTGACGTCACTCGTGCATCACAAGCCCACAATTTTTGCTTAATGTCAACAACTTAGCACCGAGGTTAGCGCCAACAATGGACTACGATCAAGTAGTTGGCACACAGGCTTTAGTAGCCTGTTTAGCGTGCCACTAGTCCGTGACAAAACAGGAACCATACCACATCATGAAACGTCGCCTCATCATAAGGAAGCACTTCTCAGTACACCGCTTGCTTGTCATACATGCACACCTACAGGTATAAGAACACACACCTGTACACTTGAGCACGTGCCTGCATAAACAAAACTGATTTAGCATTTGAGTCCATTTTTGTCAAATAAAGGACTGACAGTAGCAACTATAACAAAAGTAGTGGAGAAAAAGAACGTTAATATCAAAACTGTTCAACGCCATTCATGGTCCTAGCTGTTTCTAAACACTTACCTCCTTACAGAGTGTGCTGACGGTAGGTATGGGGTCAACTGTACCCAGACTTGTGGCAACTGTGCCGAGGGCCCGGTGTGTCACAAAGTAAATGGTAGCTGTAAATCCTGTATATCTGGGTTCCAGACTCCACTCTGTAAAGGTCAGTTTAAGTTGTCACACTATTTGTGTTCATTTTTAATCAAAACACACTGGGTAGCATTTTGGTGATTGTATAGTTGATTTTTCGTTAGCAACGAAGGTTATTATCACGGCTTCGATGGAAGGGGATTATGGGAAATAAGAGGTTCTAATAGAAGAGGAAGGGGGAAATGAGGGAGCACCTGTATATAAAACAACGACAGGTGTCTTCTCCAGATAGAAAAATCGCCAAACTCTCGCACGCTTGAGTAAAGGATGTCTCGCGGTAGCAAAGGAATCACAGAGGGGTAATAACATTAAAAAGATGTTTATAGTGGGCTAAAACAGACGTTGTCTGTACAACAAGTTAAAGGGTCTCGACCCAGGATGCAAGTGTTCAAATCTAGCACATGAAGTTACAATTTTCAGAATGTGCAAGCGGCTTTCATGGAGAGAACTGTACACAGACTTGTGGTCGCTGTGCCAATAGCTCTGTATGTGACAATGTGAATGGTAGCTGTGTATCCTGTGAAGATGGCTTCCAGCCTCCACTTTGCAAAGGTCAGATGCATTTGTCGAAACTCTCTCGTAAGTATGCAAACAGCACAGTAGTGGGAAAAGAGCGAAAGCAGACTCACTCAACATTCCATCTCGCTCCACCCCATCTAACGCCACCTCATTACAACATACAGCTCCATCACACACACGCACGCACGCACACGCAAACACGCGGAGGTACGCACGCACACATATGAACTGTAATCACTGTAACGCACAGAAGATTTTAACAGGGGTGGAAATGTGGCTGTCACGTTACAACGTGTAACATTTTGAGGTATCATAGGGTGTTTTGTAGAAGGTATTTTACGTTTCTTAAAGCTTTCTAAGACATTTTCTGGTCAAACTCCTTACAGTGTGTGAAGACGGTTGGTATGGAACTAACTGTACGCAGACTTGTGGAAACTGTGAAAGTGACCCCGTCTGTGACAAGGTGACAGGCAGCTGTACATCCTGCAAAACAGGCTTCAAACGGCCAGAGTGTAAAGGTCAGCTGAACCATAATCATCAGTACTTACAGACGTCACCAAATTATTTCTTTTTTTCTCTTTCTCGCACACACATACACGCACACACACACGCACACACGCACACACGCACACACACAAGCTTTACTTTTGAAAAGAACCTACCTCAATATTCTGTTTATAGGTTAAAAAATTATCTTCTGTTCTACACGTCTGACCAATTGATCAAGACAGAGGAGGATAGGGAGGGGGGAGGTTCCAGGGGTTTCAGATCCCTCCCCTCAGAATTAACCAGAAAAAATAAGAAAAAGGAAAAAAAACGAAGGTACAAAGCTTGAAACCTGCGGACCCCCCCACCCACCCCCGACACACACACCACCACCACCAAGATAAAAAAATTGAAGCTACAGTTTACAAAACAGCAAAGCTCGTCCAGTGGTACGCCCCTATCCTCCCAAGAATGCGATGCCCCCTGTACCACTGAAGACAGGCCCAAGAACCTTTACCCCCGCCCAAAATTCTTTACAAATTTTTAGAATCCCCCCTCCTTAGGATTAGCTGATCCGCCCCTGAAAGGTATACAAACAAAATGCAAACAGACAAACTGAAAGGAGTTGACTAAGACTAGGTTCATCGGACGATAAGACGAGTACATAAGCACCGCCTGAAAGTGTGCCTGTACTCAGAGGAAAGACGCCTGCACTCTGCATCACTTTCCTAGTACACGGCGTGCGTGTTTCCTTTCACTACACACAAATATACACGCCGCACGACACGCTCGTCCTCCAGGAAAGGGGGTAAAGTTTTCATTCTGTTCAGTTTTGAGTCACACGTGTTTTATATTCCGTGTTGACAGACTGTGATGAAGGTCGCTACAACGAGTCAAACAACTGTCACAACACCTGTGGTGGAGGATGTAACGACACCTGTAACAAGACTGACGGCACGTGTCAGTGTCGGTCAGGCTGGGGGTCTCCTCTGTGTCAGCGTAAGTAAACAATGGCGGTTGCGCGTAGTCAGAAGGATGCAGGAGAGATGGTATTTTGCTTTTCAAGAATAAGTGAATGTTTCAGTACTTCAGTCCTTGAAAACCAGCACCCGAGGAAAATGTTAAAATTAACTTGTGTGTTTAGGTCTAGGAAGTCATACGCTTTTTTCCCTCAGGCTCCACAGAAGAAGAAAATATTATGACGTCTGAATATCGGGGAAGCGGATGGCCGAGCGATTACAGACTTGACCTTCGAACTCGCGCCTCAGCAGTTTTCCCCACCTGTAAATGTGTACCTGACCCACGGGTCAGGGAAGATAAAACAGCGAGGGAGAGGAGAGGAGATGGGTACAGCCGTCACGACGATGACCCACAGAAAAGTGTGTGGGGTGGGGTGGGGGAAGTGATCTCAAACCCCCCTACCATCCTATAACGTCAAAGTTCACGGGACATCTCTTAGGCTTACCTGTTAGAGACGTACACCTGTTTCACTTGCCCTTTTGTGAGATTATATTTTCGGGACTAAATACGATCACGACGAATCAACACCGGAAGCGTTCTGTGGATAGCGTTGCCCAGTTCAACTTTCTCTGACCGTGCGTTCATTCAGGCTGCGCGATGGGATTGTGGGGAGACAACTGCTCCTGGGCCTGTGGTGATGGATGTGAGAACAAAACTTGTGACGCAGTCGACGGCACGTGCACCTGTGTCACTGGGTCATGGGCATCACCTAAGTGTGCAGGTAATTAATTCGTTTCTTTCAAAATATGTCTGTGCTCGTGAACGTTTGTGTTTGACATGTCAGTACACCTACCGAACGTCGTCGCAGAGCAATATACACTGCCCAAAAGAATTGAAAGACCACTGCAAACTGCACGTGAGGCGTGATGCTGTTAGTCTCAATGAAGATGAGGTGTACCTCATTCCTTAGAATAACGTGCGACAAGGGAAGCGAACAGAATAATCAATGTCAAAAACCTCTGTGGTCTCCACTGGCCTGCACGCAAGCAAGGCACCTTCGCATGGACTGAGAAAAACTCATTTGGCGGTCGGTGATTTGCCCGCAATTGACGGCCCAGCACATCCCATAGGTGGTCGGTCGGGGTAGATTCGGGTGAATTTGCTGGTCAGTCCATGCGAGTCGCTTGCTACTGGTGCTGCAGGAACGACTCCAACTCTGTTCGTTCTGGCATTGTGATCCTGAAAAACGGCGCCTAGTCCCATTGGCTGCAGTGGTGGCTGTTCTGTCCCGTAAAGATCATGTCTGGGCTTCGATTTTAAGCGTCCGGGTCTTTTGCGTTCGCAGACTTCCTGTCTGGTCGGAAATGCCTTCTCTCGATGTTGAGAGCATTGGATCGTGTAAGTAGCGTCTATTGCTCTTGTGTCGTGGAATGGTGTCCGTACCTCTTGTTGGAGTTATCTTTCGACAATTTTTAAGCGCTCAGTCCTCATTTGTTCTTTATTAATTATAATATGCACATTGAGGATTTCATGTAATTGTCCTATGTTGTGTTCGTCTGTGAATCCTGGTTGTCAGCACACGCTTAGTGAGCGGGCTGATTACATTTAATAGGGATTCTCTGTATGCACAAGTTGTGCACCGAGGGCTAGCTGTGTGAAGACTAGCGTCGTTAAAAAGAAAGGGATGGCAGATCTTTTTTGAGGATCTGCCAAGTTCCTTTCTTTCGGCCCTCTCTTTGCTACGTGTTTGGGTACGGTAAGCTCCCTTGGTCACGCGCGTCTGCATACGGTTATGTTGAGCGCTGCCTCTTGTTGGAGTTACTTGTTTATTGTTGATTTCGCACAACAGTACAAAGCGATGTCTACCTGCCTAGAAGAAAACTACACAATGAGAAAAATAAAAAGAGACAATTATATCCAATAAAACAAAATTATAGGGACCGTTTCACACAATAAATGCAGAATTCCAACCATACATCTATAATTAGATCACAATGTTTTTGCTTTGGGCCTTCCCTGTTTCAAGCGAAGATTCATGGAACTGAATAGATTTTTTTTACTATTAACTGATTGTCCAGTAAAATGGTAATATTTATGTTTAAAGAATGTTATAGTTGTATCATTATTGGTTTTTGTTATATGCAACTTAATTTTTAACAGGTGTTTAGAATGGGTTGAAAGAACTAGACGAGAAGATCTAAGAGGAAAACTTGTTGAGAAAGGGAGGTCTGGTGTTTGTCTGTGAAGTGACCGATTTGTAAAAAAAAGCCAATTTTTGTACCCTGACAAAACTGATCAGCCTGCATGGAATTCAGTACCTTCCATTTCCCAAAGTTTGCCAAATCCGCCTTCTAGGATTGCGTCAAATTTGATGCTGTTTAGAGTTTTACATTGTTTTCTGTAGTTATTTTGTTTGATTGTGTAACATGGGGAATGAACAGTAGTTGTTGACCATTTGTGATATTTCAAATGTCTGATGGTCTGATTCCTTCATGATAAATTTTGTTTCAAAGACATGTTCAGACACTGGCAAATCTGTATAAATTACTTATAGAATATTTTTATACTGTGTATAGACCTAAAACTTAAGTGTCAGATACACTGTGTTATGTACTAACAGCTTTTCTCCTAGCTCAGAAATGAATTTTTTAAACGGATCACAAATGCTAGCATTGCTCATATGACACACGGTATTGTAAAATTGGCATTGTACAGTATATGATCTTTAGGGGAAAGTTTCAACAGAAAAGTAGCGTATTCAGTACGCACAAAACTCAACAGGTCAGCTAAAGTGGTCGCGACAATTGCGGAGACTTCAACCCACCTCCATGACAGGGGCGGTCACTCTCAGTTCCCTGTTGTGGCATGAACCAAGAATCATTCAAATGTACGGAAGCAGATGTTGTATTCTTGCAATTTACTCACGTCTGACCTGCCTGCCAAAATGCAGCTGGTCTTTCAATTCTTTTGAGCAGTATATTTAAACAATGTCAAACCTCAGAGGTATACGTAGTCATGAGGCTACCAGGCAAATACAGAAGTCGTTTACTGAACTCACTTGTGTGTATGTATGTGTATATGTATGTATGTGTGTATATATGTATGTATGTGGATGTATGTATATATGTGGATGAATACATGTATGTGTGTTTGTATGTATGTGAATGTGTGTATTTATGAATGTACGTACGTGCGTGAGTGTTTGTTTGTACCCGAATGCGTGAGTGCGTGCTCATACGAGTTTGTGTTTGTGTATTATCATATATGTCGTATACTTATTATGCGATAAATTATTTTACTTAGCATTGAATTTTTTAAATTATATATATATATATCTGTGTGTGTTTATTTGGCGTATTTACTGCGTTGTGTGTGTGTGTGTGTGTTTGTGTGTGTACGTGTACGTGTGCGTGTGCGTTTGGGTTTGCGTGTGCGTGTGTGTGTACGTGTGTGTGTGCGTTTGGGTTTGCGTTTGCGTGTGTGTGTACGTGTGCGTGTGCGTTTGGGTTTGCGTTTGCGTGTGTGTGTACGTGTGCGTGTGCGTGTGCGTGTGCGTGTGCGTTTGGGTTTGCGTGTGCGTGTGTGTGTACGTGTATGTGTGCGTGTGCGTGTGTGTGGTCAGAGACCGCAGATTCGAATCCACACCCGCCAAAGGAAATTCTTGTGGGCGCCATCGTAGGAGCTCTCTTTGCTGTCATCGTTGCGGCAGTCGTTTTCATCGTAATTCTAGTTGTGAGGTAATCTTACTGTTCTCTTGCACTGCTACACGGCCGGATAGCTTACTTTCTAAGATGACGGGACTGGTGTCCTCTCTAGACTTAAAGACTTCGTTACAATGGCGACACTCTCTTCATAAGCGGTTCCGGCGGTCAGGGAAGAGACTGGACGGAACGAGTTCAACACGATCGTGTGTGAGTTCCGATCCCGATGAAAAAGTCTGTTTTCATCAGAATCACGACTCACAATCGTGAATCTCAGCCCACTGTGGGAATGGCAAACCACCGTGGAAAAACAATCAAACAGTTCGGAGTCCTCTTCCTCCCTTTCGACTTTCTTTCTCTTTTTAAAGAGACCACGCACGCACGCACGCACGCACGCAAGAAACTATTTAAGGTGTTAGGCTATTGTCGATACACAGCAGTGCAATCAGATCCATTTATTGTAAATGTTATTGTTCTTTTGATCTATATATACATATCCCTTACATCGTGAGTTCTCATATTTACAAATACATGGAACACAGTTAAGTTTTCTGTTGGTGCTTTACTCGTTTTTCTGTAAAAGACGTCGGCGACAACAAAAGGGACCTCCCACCGAACGAATGACAGGGACAACAGACAGACCAGAAAGCACCACATATTCAGAAGTCATGACAAATCTCAGACCAGCACAAGGTGAGGCAAAATTTAAATTCAGCCTATAGGCTGCTCTGGTGTTTGATGGATTTTGACTCAATTGTTATCTCAAGTAAGAAAATATGTTTGCTACAAAATAATCTCCAGTGTACGCTGTCAGTAGCACTAATAAAACAAACTAGCTAACAAAATAAAAATTCCAAAAAAAAAATCTTCTAAAAACAGTTAATTCCGTTAATTCACTTTTTATTTTAAAAAATGCCAATTACCAATGAAAAATGAGTAAATTTCATTTCGACTGATTTTAATGTAAACAGAATTATCAATAGAGTATAATTATAAACAGGCTTATTGCGTAAACTTGATGCAGCTGCACGTAGAAACAGTCAATTCGGATGTGCTTAATCGGCTTTAAATGACAGTTATCGTTAAAAACATATGTCCTATTTCCCACACTTCATTCTTATTAAAAAATATTTTTCACACATTTATTTTCATTGTTGTATGTATGACGATGTAGTCTAGTTCTTTGAACAGTCATTTGCAAACATCTGCCTCCATTTGACAGGAGTCAAGCCGATAGCACAAGTGAAGCCACAGACATTTCCCAAACCTTCAGGAAAATACGAAGTGGGTGACTGCCACGTGTACGGTAACGTTTCCCGTGATACCCAGACCAGCCAAGATGGAAGACTCTATGAGAATGTAGACACGAAGGCAATCCTGCCCTCGATTTCTGATGCCAGTCGCTCCAATGGGTCTCCTGCAAAGCCGAGCGAAGAGGAGGGGGAGGAGGAGGTGATCCTTGCTGACGATGAAAGTGACAACATATACAACACCGATGACGTGTACGCATCCTACAGATCGATGGGACCCTCGTCAATACTCGACGAATTTCAGAAGTGCTTGCTGGCAAGTCTGGCATCTGGAAAGTTAGGGATGGAGTTTGCGGTGAGTTTCTTCTACCCTTTTACATCCAAGTTCTTTAAAAGCTGGCGAGCCTTCTACAAACCCATCTTTGAAGACAGTGATGGACAGACCTTAATAAAAGTAAATGTAAAACAAGGGAACTGTACCAAGCTAGGAAAGGGACAAAGACGAAGACAATCTACATGTTTCGGGGCACTACCCCTTCATCAGGACGACACAAAAACGATAGAAAAAACGAACAGGAAAAAGACATCTGCAGTACATGTGGCGTGTGGGCTGCATAGCAGGAGAATGACCATTCTGAGGTCATCGTCCTGATGAAGGGGTAGTGCCCCGAAACATGTAGATTGTCTTCGTCTTTGTCCCTTTTCTAGCTTGGTACAGTTCCCTTGTTTTACATTTAATTTGGGCTTCTCCTCCAAGCGGCAGTCACTTGTTTTTCTTTTAATACAAGTAGGCTGAAAGGGTCTCATGTGCAGATATCCAGAATCGGGTACGGGGCGGTTTCGTCTTCCACTTGATCCTTGCAGTGATTATCGTCTGATTCTGTTGTCAGAGTACGGGTCAAAGGGATTCGGCTGTATGCCATAATTTTCTGACGTTTCTCGACATTGAGACACATTGTTTCTTCCGTGTTTACCTCTAGTGGAGGCAATACTTGTTACGAAGGAATGACGTAATGAAAGGAACCGTTTCTTCTAAAAAACATCCTGGTTTTTTTTTAATTGATCTTCTGTCATGAAGCTGACAAGGAAGCTTCAAAATAGTTTTGGTTCTTGTGATTTAAAAACAATCATTCTGACAAATCGATTTATCTTCTTCTATGCAGGAATTTCCCAAAAGTATGGAATATCCCCACGAGATTGCTTCAAAACCAGAAAACTCCAAAAAGAATCGCTTTAAAGCACTGTTTGCATGTAAGTTACCATTTTATCGGTCTTCGAAGATCTTTCACGTGTGAAAACGATTTGCTATATAATATTCCTTTACCTGACCCAGAACGGGGTCGCCTTTTGTGGTGCGAGACTTGAAAGATTAATTGGACTTCACAACTATCTGGGAATTCATAGGAAAGACTTACAGCCTATCCTATCCAGCCTAGAATTAAAATATCAGCACAAACTTAATAATTAATCTGAAGATGTTCTATTCCTGTTCCTGTTTCCTCAGACGACCATTCTCGAGTTGTCCTTCGTAGACCAAAGGGAGACAACAACACCGACTACATCAACGCAAGCTATATAAGGGCAAGTAGAGACATGAGCTGCACAGCTACAACAAGAGTTAGCCCCCCTTCCCACAACTGCGAGAACCTTTTACCTAACAAATATTCAGTAAATATTAAGATTTATCCATATACCTTAAATGTCATTGTGAAAATAAACGGTAAATGATTGCTTGCAGGGGTGTCATCGGGAAAAGGCGTACATCGCCACACAAGGTAAATAAACTTTGTTTGAAAATTAGAATATTTATTTGTGAAGCAACTTGTTTTGTTTTTGTTTCGTCGGATTTCTAGTAATTCCGATCACAGGATGACATATCGCTTTTGTTTTTCACATCTATCCTTTTAAATTACTACGATATTGGTTTTAGTATAAGTATACCAGTGATGTACAAAGTTGTCTTTAAACTCTTCATGCTGATGCATGATGTTAAAAAATGACATGAATTTAAAAGTTCAAAGTGGACAACAACTCGCCGTTTAAACTGTACCAGAAAGTCAACCTCCTAGTGTTTACCTGATTCCTGACTTCAGGTCCACGAGTCAACGCAGTGGACGACCTGTGGTGGATGGTGTGGCAGGAAAACGCTTCGCAGATCGTGATGCTGACCAACATCAAAGAGGGCGGAAAGGTCAGCAGACGATGTCCTTTCTTCTTCATCAGCTGATTATGTTTAATACATTCACAAAGGCTTGCCTCAGAACGGAATTTTTTAGCTTTTTTGTTTTTCCGCTTCAAAACTTAATCCAACTTTTTTCTTTAGTTTCTTTACCTAAAAGTTTTCGTTGTTATCGTCCACCATCAAATTTGCATCTCAAGACACATTAAAAGAAAATGAACACTGATTCTTAAATCCTTTCAAAGGTGTCTGCATGGTGATTGGTTTTAAATCTAGTGTAAAATCAAACTCGAAATATGTAGACGTTCCTTCCCCTCCCCTAATCCCGCTTCATTTAAATTTCAGGACAAATGTGAGGAATACTGGCCTTCAGTTGGTGAGACGGAAGCTTATGGTCACGTGACCGTAACGGCCCTCAGTACAGACACGAGGGCACACTTCGTCGTTCGGAATTTTTTGCTTTCAGCACAAAAGGTAGGATGTTTATTTTTAAAGGAAATTTTCTTCGTATAATAACGCTGTCATCACAAAAGTTGGTGCCATCGATTGGTTTTTTTTTTGAAGTATGTGAAGATTGAAGAATAATGACATACGCTTTTCCTGCAGGTTTAACGATTTCTGAGCATAGCTGGTGTCTTCTCAAAGACAAAGGAACTGGCATACGGAGGGCTAGGCCGACAGTTCTTAATATTATACGTTCGTGAGAAAAAGGCATCTGTTCTTCATGTTACATGTGCTATTGTCTGAAGCGGAAAATGCTGCCCTACAGAAACTGAAACTTTCGCTGTGCAATAAGACAGACAGGAAAAATATATGTCGCTGTTGTTCATCTCATGCAGGAAGGTGATCAGCGGGAGGTAAGTCAGTTCCACTACCTGGCCTGGCCCGATCACGGCGTGCCGTCCTCCTCTTCCTTGGTCAACTTTTGGCGATACGTCAAACCACGTGCTAAAGGTGCAATACCTGTGGTGCACTGCAGGTAAACTGCGTGCGTGCGTGCGTGTGCGTGGGTGCAGAAATTATGAGCGGGATTCGTATAACAATACGCGTGTCTGCGTGTCTGGTGTGTGTACAGCATGTGTGTGTTGTACGGTTTAGAGGACGGTTAATCGTGGTAGCGATGAAAAGGCTGCTGGTCCTTTGCTACTCGTTAGGTGGCAGAAGACAAGGCGTGAATGCATAATGGGACTGACTTTCACGGACGGAGCCAAGGTGCGAGGGAAAGTCCGGAAAGTGATACGCTACACTGGTACCCGAGTACTGATAATAGTTGGAAGATAATTGGGGCCTGCGATTAGAAGCCGCCGAGATGCTGAATGATCGGGAAAAACCCGAGGGTGTGAACCTAGTAAGTCAAGGGACTACCTCACGAGCTAAGGATAATAGGCAATTACCCCGCGCAAGTGATTCCTAAACAGCAACGTAAATCTGGCTGTCAGACTCGCTAATGAGGGAGACTCCTGAGAATATTTTGGATGCCTCTCACCCCAATATATGCTGGCCTGCCGGCGACTTAAAGGAGGACAAGCTTTGAGAGAACCAAGGGAGAGTACGGCCTAGGAACGGGCCATAGACGGACCTGGGAAGGCGACAGAGAAGCATGAAGGAACTTTAGAAGAAACCGGCCGAATGCCCTCATGGCAGAAGTCTGCTCGCCTTCAGAACCGGTGGCAGCGACGTATGGCCGGGCCGCACTGAAGAGATGGAAGGACGAACTGCTTAATCTGTGCGCTGAGGTGACCAGCTCTGTATTACGACGGTCACCCACACGACTTTCCCAGATCACGCCAATAGGATGAGACTAAGATGGACGGTATGAGGAACTAGAACTCGCCACAAGAGAAAAGGAAAAACCACTAGACTATCGAGAAGAGAATTAGCAGATTAGACGAACCGCCGTGCCTCCGCCAATTCATTCTAAAGTCTTAATAAACTTTGTCGTTGTCATCGAGGTGTGTTGTCGAACGAATGCGTGTGACGCGTGGAGTCGTTACATTCGTCAGTTTTCCGGTCAGTTTGCTGCTTGGTGTGAAGATAATAGTGACACCGTAGAGATGTAAGGCCTGTCGGCCGTTTTCGTAGTCACGAATAGTCTGATGACTTTCCTGCTTTTTCCGGGGGTGCGGGGTGGGGAATGATAATTGGTCTTTTTCTACGTAAAATTTACCCCAGATACAGAGTTTGTTTTTCCTGTTATAATAATCCTCTAAGTTAACATCACAATTTTTCTTAAAGACAACCATATCTCCGGCTTTAAAATATATATAAAAGCATTAACTTTATATTTTTTTTTTACGTTCCAAACTCGTAACTTAATTCCTTTACTACTAACCTAGTGCTGGTGTTGGGCGCACCGGCACATACATAGGCTTAGACATCGCCTGTGATCTGAGGTCAAGCGGACGTGAGGTAAATGTCAAGGACATTGTCACCAGACTACGTCAGGACCGGACACTCATGGTGCAGACAGAGGTAAGGCGCCAGGTGTTGTGTGTGTGTGTGCGCGCGTGTGCGCGCGTGTGCGTGATGTGTATCAGCTCCGTCTGCATTCGTCATGTTCAAATATTCTTGAGTGATCGCTGTCGGCATCCCTCAAGTGCAGAATACATGTACATTCCACTTCTAGCACGTGACCCAAAGCTCCATTCTGCTGTAAATAACGGTCTATGGAATTGAGTCAATTCACAATTCACAATTCGTTACATAATGAGTGTAGATACTATGAGTCACACGACGAGGTTATTATTTCAAGTGTAGCGATACCAGATATACGGAATAACAATTACATTGCCTTAGTAAAATCCTTACCACACACGTAAGGCAGGGCAGTGAGACGGATGGGAACCGCTCTAAACCAAAACGAAGGAAGGACTGAGTAACAAAAAGACTGTAGACTGATGATGAGGTTGAGAAATAGCTGACAACAGAGGTCAGTATACAACAGATGTATTCCACTCACACTGACATTGAATCCTCACATACATCCACGTAATCGTGCCCTCCCTACAGGTTTCGTCCAGCCGCCCCCTGGCACGAAGCTCCAGCCAAACGGCACCATGTGGACTCTAGGAACTTGCACGCTGTGTTGATGAGAAACGAAACAGGTGACTGCTGGGTGGAGGGAACAAAGGTACATCAAAAGGAACTTAGCTGAGGGAGAGTTAGACAGACAACACGTAAACCTTTCGGGCTATAACCTTTTTCTTCAGGATGGCACAGACAGATAACAAATCTCTTCCAAACAAAATCTCTTCATGGACATCGACTGTGTATGGTCAGCTAATTTATCTTTTTTTATTTATCTGTCTTGTTTGTGCCCTTCCTCAAGAAGGGGTTATACTTCGAAACGTTGTGTTGCATTTCTAACTCTCGCTTGGCCAAGTTCCTTTTTTGTATTTGTTGTGTGTTTATATTATTTATTTTGTAACCATTGACAGGAACAGTACAAATTTCTTCATGAAGTGATCCTGGAAGAATACACAAGCCGTGCCACTAGGATGACATTCGAGCAGTTTGACGCTGTGTTCCCTGACACCATAAGTGGCCACAAAGCACGGATAGAAAAGGAGTTTAAGGTTGACAACTTAACACTTTTCCCAGACTATAAATTTTCTTAAAGGTTAGGGTTTCAGGTCACTTGTAGCTGCTTGTGCTCGTGACGTAGTGAGCCTCCAATATGAACACCTTCTTTAGTGTGTATAAAGTTGTCGTCACTATTTAATTGAGGTACATAGATACGTCTCATTGAAATATTTCACGATCACCAACTGGTTCTAGAATGCTTCCATGCACGTCAGTGACATGAGGGTTTTAATGCAGTCGCGTTGATCCATGCAAATGTACTTTACGCCAGTAATACACCAGTAATCCTACTCGCGCATCCCTAATTTAAAAAAAAAACGATGAAACTTTAGATAAATTTTTCGCGGTTTCCGTTCTTTATACATTTGAATCATTAAGCACAAAGACTTACATGATATTGACATTATCCTCTTTTACAGATCTTGGAACAAATGGGAGACTTTATACCAAAACCAAACCACACAATCGCTTCATCGAAGGAAAATCTGTCTAAAAACAGAAATACCGAGTCACTGCCAGGTAAAACATGTTGGCTTTCCTTATCTTTTAAACTACGGTAAGGGACTGTTGTCATGGTGTTTTCAATCTCACATGACATCCATCAAATACAAAATACCAAGTTAACCATTTCGGCAATCGTCTGTTTTATTGACTACAATTTTTATTTCTTATTTTGCAGAAGACAGTGTTCTGGTGTATCTCACGGAGTACATTCCTGGGAAAAATCAATACATCAATGCCGTTTATATGTCGGTAGGTGACGATCTGAGAAAAAGCTACACATCGCGCTCTGTAACGTACAGATAGCATGGGCTTACTGTCACCGATTCAGGTGGTCGTGGATCAAACCCCATGTCATCCACGAGTACTGGGAGGTGGGGGGGGGTAGGCCCCTAGGTGCTCCGGTTTCCTCTCCTTTCCTGACAATTCCCCGTACACCCTCACTACCCACTACTCTTCTCATACCCCCTTCCCACGACAGCCTTCGCTGCTGATTCGACCTTAAACAGTAAAGAGTCAAACTAAACCCGTTTTCTTACCGTCCTTGGCTTGAGCATGACAGTACAATTAGTAATGAAAACAGTGAAGGAGTACATTCCTGGGAAAAATCAATACATCAATGCCGTTTATATGTCGGTAGGTGAAGGCTACATACGATGTAATTGGCACTGATTTAGGTGGTCGTAGGTCGAACCCGAGGTCAATCCCATGTGTTTGTCTGCATGTGACCCAGGGCTGGCCTTCAAGGGTGAGGGGAGGGAGGTCGGCAAATACTCCAGTTTTCACTCCTTTCCTGATCACCTCACCTTCACCACCCTCTACCTTCTCATACCCCCTTCCCACGACAGCCTTCGTTGCTGATTTGACGTAAAACAGTTTTTAAAAAAAGGAAAACTTGTTTCTTACAGTTCTTGGCTGGAGCATGACAATACAATTAGTAATGAAAACAGTGAAGGCTGTTTTATTCTCAAATATTAAGAAACGCGGTATCTGCGGTTTAGTCCTTCAGGAAGAAAGACGGACTGATACTGACCCAGCTGCCGTTGCCGGACACAGTGGTGGACATGTGGCGCATGGTGGATGGCTGTGACGTCAACACCATCGTTTCTATTGGCCAAAAGGATCAGAGGACATCTATCAAGGTAAAAGACACCCTATGTTGGTTACAGCATCCCAGTTGACACTACTGTAATCTGACTCCTCACTTGTATTTTAGAATGATCAGTGATAAGCTTTGCAGTCTGTTATTTGTTGGGCTGTTTAATCTTATCGTCTCCATTGCCCCCCCCCACCCAGATGAATTTATTTGAATAGTTTTCTCAACGATTTGCTTACGAAGATCTGTATTGAGAGACTTCTAGTGTCTGTAGTATCTAATGTGCTGCACTGCGTGAGGATTCGGGGACACATGATGTCAAAGTCTATTTGTGATTAGTCGCATGATGTCATGTGATTGATCAGAACTACTGCGCCTATTGGCCCGAGACAGAAAAGGACGTCCTGAAAACGGGACAGTACGCCATCAGCCTAATGTCCAAGTCTGCACTTGGAGACCACATCACCTGTTACATCCTCTCCCTCACCAAAAAGGTTGTCGCCGTTTGATAACCCTGTGCCGATAATGCTTTTTTCCTAGTTTTAAATTACTCAAGATTTGTTTCCATCATCACCTAAAAACGTTTAAAAAACAGTGTATGTGCCTCTTTATCTCATAACAATTAGCTGATTGTGCGCGTGTATGTGTGTATGTACGCGTGTTTTTGTGTAATTTAAACGTTCGTCCTCAAACTAAATATCTAAACAACAATATATCAATACAGCTCTGTACAGTTTGTGTGATTTAAATGTTTGTCTTGAAATTAAATATCCAAGCAAAAAATATTCACAATGTTCTGTACATGTTAGTTTTCCTCTAAATTGTATAGCCCACGGCTATAAATCTGACTATAAATATCGATCTTTTTCCTCTCAACGAAGGCGTCCAATTCTAGAGAGATCCGTGTTCTGTACTATGATGACTGGGAGGGTGTGGTCCCAGGTAGGATCTCCGACATTCTCCAGCTGACGGACAATCTAGAATCGTGGCACATTGAGGAAGACAGGTCGCCGGTAGTTGTGCAGTGCAGGTCGGTATTTACCTGACGTTGACAAGAGATTATTCTGCTTATCGCTTTTTTTCTCAGCACGATTTGCAGATTAATCTTAGGAGAAATCAATGTGACTTGTCGAAAACAAAGTCCTTACATTAATAGGACTTAAAGAAGACTTCCGGCTTTAGAACGTACGACTTTAAGAAAACCTATGGCTTTAAAATGTACGACTTCTACAAGACTTCAACCCTTAGAATGATACGACTTTCAGAAGACTGAATGGAAGTTGTTTGAATAGAAGTTTCGTTCTGGAAAGAATCTGTAGTGACTACACATATCTATCAAGAAGATGTGAAGAACATCAATTTAAATAGATGAAATAATAAATGCAGACACACGTTTCGAAAACATAAACTAGGCATATGCAGTATTCTGTGGATTGTGTTTCAGTGATGGAATGGAAAGAAGCGGGATGTTCTGTGCTTTGTATGACATCATCAACCGTGTACGACACGACGAAGAGATAGATATCTATATACCTTTGCGGCAAGTTCAGAGCGTTAGCCGACAAGCCGTTACCACAGAGGTAATTCGTAATCACTCTAGTCATCAAATTAATTACAGTTAGACGTATAAATCATATATCAATCATATCGTAGATATTATAAAAAAATGACACGTGTCAATCAAGATGTTATGTGTCAGGCCAAAATGTTATCAGGAAATAATGCTTCATTATCGTAATGGAAATCTTATTTATAATGATTTAGCTTTCAATAACGTAAAACCAATAAAAGGTAATACGATATAGCAGAAAATAGCCATCATTATTTAGAAATAAATAAGTAAAATGAAAAATCACCTTTAATCACTGTCTCTCCTTCAACAGGTCCAGTATCGTTACTGCTACAAGGTTGCACAAGAGTGTAAACGTCAACAAAGTGTTTATCAAAACACGTGAACAATCTATCAAGTTTGCACGTGACTAGGCTCACCTGACATGTGCGAACGTGTGTGTGTACGTGTCTGTTTGCGTGCTTGCGTGTGCGTGTGCATGTGTACGTGTCTGTGCGCGTGTGTGTGTGCGCGTGTGACGTGTGTGTCTTGCCTAATGTTCTGGAAAAAGAATCGTTAAAGAAACCCAGATCCTCTTGCATCAGCGAAAAGTAATTGTCGAAACCTCTATTGTATGTCACGGATCAGTTGATCGCGACGAACTTCGTTCATGTACTTTCCTCATTGGGGGGTAGACGTCGATGAACGGAGTTCGTTTTGAGCGAGCTAGTCACGCGAAAGGACAAGCGAAGGTCAGGGGTACAGAGGGAGGAGGGGGAGTTTTGGAGGCGGAACTAGGCGAAAATAGAGAAAGACGTAAGGCGGGACGGACGATAGAGACCGGCGGCGGCGGTGGTGGTGGTGGTGGTGGGGGGGGTGGTGGTGGTGGTGGTGGTGGGGGGGGGTGATAAAGGATTGGGTATTTTTAAAAAATCCAGTCAGGGCGAAGGCACGGAGGTACATGGGTGACGGCTAAACGTTGTGAACGTTTGACTGTGTGTGCCTCCCTGGAAAATTTTGAGTTTGGGTGGCACGCCGCCTCTGCGGAATTATCTTCCCGTGGCTTGAGATAAAGTGGGTCGTCACTCGTCACGACCTTCTGTGAAGCTTCCGTGTGAAATTGGTGATTGCTGACTTTTCGTGGATTATCCCTGCTGTTAGGGCTGTTCTGCCGTTGGGAATTACCTCTGCTGTTGGCGCTGTTTCGAAACTGTGAATTACCTTCGTTGTCGGGCGCTGTTCCGGCGATGTGAATTACCTTCGTTGTCAGGCGCTGTGTGTTACCTTCGCTTTTCCGGTGAAAGCTTGGGGAAACTCGAACATTTGGATCAAAACTTTTAAATAGGCGTGTATAGACCTCTCCCAGAGCAGGTCAGGCGGGACTCGAATGGGATTTTGTCGAACTGACGAGTGACTTCACGAGGAGAAATGAGCATTTCGGGGAGGGGCGTTGAACGGTTAGATGAAACTATTGAGTAGACCAGTGACACTAACAAATGTATTGATGATGATTGTGTAGTTTTGCATTATACTACTGAGTAGAGATTAATAAAATTATATTACTGAGTAGAGATAATAACATTACATTACTGAGTAGAGATTAATTACAGTATATTACTGACTAGAGATAATAACATCATATTACTGAGTAGAGATAAGAACATTATATTACTGAGTAGAGAAGATAAGAACATTATATTACTGAGTAGAGATAACAACATTTTATTACTTAGTAGAGATAAAAACATTATATTCCTGAGTAGAGATAACAACATTATATTACTGAGTAGAGATAATAACATTATATTACTGAGTAGAGATAACATTATATTACTGAGTAGAGATAACAACATTATATAACTGAGTAGAGATAACAACATTATATTGCTGAGTAGAGATAACAACATTATATTACTGAGTAGAGATAACAACATTATATTGCTGAGTAGAGATAACAACATTATATTACTGAGTAGAGATAACAACATTTTATTACTGAGTAGAGAGAACAACATTTTATTACTGAGTAGAGATAACAACATTATATTACTGAGTAGAGAGAACAACATTATATTACTGAGTAGGGATAATAACATCCCTGTTGTGTGTTTGCCTTGGTGTATTTGAGTGTATTGTGGCGGGAGTTTTTAGAAGTGTATGAGAGCTTTTAAGTATGAGCGATGGCGATTGAATGGGAATTGGAATGAATTATCAGTGTCCACAAGTATAACAGATTTGCAGTAACTAGTGATTTTTGGCTTTGCCCTTGCGCTATGTTTACCTTATACTTGTGATTTGTAGTTTTTTTTTTCGTTGTGCCATATTTAATTTATCGTTTACCGGTGAGTCTTGTTGTGAAGTTCGTATATTTTGTAATTTTGTTTTTTTCTTCGCCATAGTTAAGTTCTTCTTTTTCTGGTGACTCTTGTGTGCACTTGGTAGATTTTGTTACCCAGTTGCAATTGCGTTTAGCGGTTAATGGTGTGCGTAGGGTGATAGTGTTGTATGGATTGGGATAAGCCAGTAGTTAACTGAAGTATAGAAATTGTTTTGTGGAGTTGATATGAGACGAAAATCCACAATGAAACTGACCAAATTAGGGGCGATTTGTATGGTTCAAGACAGTTACGATTAAATTAGTACGGGGTGTCCTGTACTGAACTTTTACGATCGTGTTGTGTTTTGTAAACCGCCCCCCTCCTTTTGTAGATTGTGGAGCGCTTGGGAGAGAGAAAGAACACGCCATGACATTTGTGTATGTGTCGGGGTGCGTGCGTGCATGAATGGTTGTGACACCTACCACCCTTGATAAAGAAGTTCACGGCACATCCTTTAACTCGATCTTTGTATGCCAGCTACGATATTTCCCCGAGCTACAAGCAAGTCAATTTTTACATCTGATGTAACAGGAAAACAGGATCTTTGGTTCCTAAAGTCGCTCTCGGCTTTCCTCATATTCACTTAAACCGGTTTTTTTCCAGAATCCGTTATTTCGCAAACAGATGAAACTTCAGCTCTTTCAACAAGTACGCACAGCGTCACATGTAAAAAAAAAAAAAGTTCTCTCCGGAAGCAACTGTAACGTTTTGTGGGGTGTGCTAGAATTCTAGGGAAGAAAACACGAGAAACATACGCCTAGTGCAGACCCTCACCTTTTCAACCAAAAGGTACACGGCCAGATAACTTTACACATTTATTGAACTATGAACATTAAGAATTAAAGTAGAGGAAAGAATGGTGCAATTGAATGAATACGTAACAGTGCGTGTGTGTGTGTGTGTGTGTGAGCGTGATAGCAACAGTTTGAGACACGAAACAATTGTCTGAACACTGAGTAACACAACTAGCATACAATTAAATTCATATGAGTCAATGTGCTATCGTAACAGGCTACTTGCGGAAAATGTGTTATCCAAAACCCGGAATAGAACAGTTAATCCAAAAAAAGGAGAATGTTCACATCAGGAAAAGATCCGCAGAGGTAGTTCGAACACGGTATGATAGTTGACACGCTGACGCAGTTCGTAGTGAGAAGTAAATGTTCCGACTGACGAGCGCAGATCTGTGAACGTCTGTAGCAGGGT
>SMGT01016497.1:0-19440 GCA_004794575.1 Lanistes nyassanus | reverse complement strand
ACTTTTTCCTCACTCCTCTCAGTTTCCTAATGTGTGAGCGAGCTCACCCCTCCCCCGCTGTGGAGTTCAGATACCACATTAAGGTTTGCAAGATGGTTGCTGGTGTTGGACGAAATTTGAAAAATAGTATTCCATTCTTAATTAGTAATATTAAAACTGTAAAACGTTATTCCAATACTAGCTGTTTTTTTAAAAACCTACTTCCTTACAGAGTGTGCTGACGGTAGGTATGGGGTCAACTGTACCCAGACGTGTGGCAACTGTGCCCAGGGCCCGGTGTGTGACAAAGTGGATGGTACCTGTAAATCCTGTATACCTGGGTTCCAGACTCCACTCTGTAAAGGTCAGTTCAAGTTTTTTTATGATATTTGGGGCCACTTTAATCAAAACACACTGGATAGCATTTTGTTGCTTGAGTTAGGGCTGTCTTGGAATAGAACAATAATCACAGCGGGGTCGGAATATAAAAATATGCTGGTTGTGAAATCAGAATCCACCCGTACAAAAAAAGTTAAAAGGTCTAGAGGCAGGATGCGTGTGTTCACGTCTAGCACATGACATTGTTACACTCTTTTCAGAATGTGCAAGCGGCTTTTATGGCGAGAACTGTACACAGATTTGTGGTCGCTGTGCCAATAACTCTGTCTGTGACAATGTGAATGGTAGCTGTGTATCCTGCGAATCTGGCTTCCAGCCTCCACTTTGCAAAGGTCAGATGCATTTGTCTAAACACTGCCATAAAGAATATCTCTCTCTCTATATATATATATACAAAGATCGCACATCAGGGCACTCATGCAGATTCACTGACTATTCCACCTTGCTCCACCACATCCAACAAAGTCGCATTCAAACATACAGCCCCATAATCCGTTCACACACATACATGCAAGAAGGGCAAACACCACACACAGACACAGACGCACGCACGTACGCACGCAAGCACGCACACACGCACGCACGCATGCACACACACACACAGAAGATTGTAACATGGGTTAGATGTCCAAATGTGACTTCAGCGTTACAACGTGTCGATTTTGAGGTATCGCAGAATTGTTTTTAGAAGAAAAGTTACATTTCTTATAAGTTTTTAAGATATTTTTTGGTTAAACTGCTTACAGTGTGTGAAGACGGTCGGTATGGAATTGACTGTAGGCAGACTTGTGGTAACTGCGAAGGTGACGCCATCTGTGACAAGGTGACAGGCAGCTGTACATCCTGCAAAACAGGCTTCAAACGGCCAGAGTGCAAAGGTTAGCTGCACCCTAATGATCAGTACTTACAGAAGAACACACCCATCTACACAGATATCACGAAACTGAACTCTGTCTGTCTGTCTGTCTGTCTGTCTGTCTGTCTGTCTGTCTGTCTGTCTGTCTGTCTGTCTGTCTGTCTGTCTGTCTGTCTGTCTGTCTGTCTGTCTGTCTGTCTGTCTTCAGAATGTAAATGTAACTTCTTGGTTACATGGCTGACCAACTGATAAAGGTATACAAACATTACCCAAAGGATTTCTGTTGACTTGGACTAGGACTAGGACTAGGTTCATCGGATGATATGACGAATTACTAAACACTACCTGAAAGTGTGTGTTTGCTCGGAGGAAAGAGGGGTGTACTCTACATCAGTTTTACGCTACAGTGACGTCATTGGTGTTTTCTTTCACTAGTCTACACAAAAATATCTACATCGCTAGACACATTCCTGTTTTACTGCCACAGTGGGTAAAGAAAAGGAGTTTCCATAGTACTGAGCTTTGACACACACGTTGTATATTCCGTGTTGACAGACTGTGATGACGATCACTACAACGTGTCAAACAACTGTCACAACACCTGTGGTGGAGGATGTAACGACACCTGTAACAAGACTGACGGTACGTGTCAGTGTCGGCCAGGCTGGGAACCTCCTCTGTGTCAGCGTAAGTAAACAATCACAGATGTGGGGTCAACACCATACAGATACTCAGGGGTTTGTCCGGAACAGTAGTGTAGGAGAGATTGTATTTTGCTTTTCAAGAATAAGTTGATATTTTAACATGTTTCACGACTTCCCTTCATTCAAACCAACACTCCATAGAAAAATGGTCAATTAACTTTATTTCTCACAAACTGTGTGAAGCTGACACGTTTGTGCGTGCGTGCGTGCGTGCGTGTTTAAGTAGGTCTTCAGTTTCTTAAGGCTTCACGGAACAATTCATTACGTGTAAAGTTTGGATTAATGGACAGCAATGCGTCTAGGAGACGCTCTTTAATCTTCACTGCCATTGTTACCATATGTGTGATCTTTCTTTTATACTGAATGTCTGTTGGAATAACCGAATATCGGGGAAGCGGATGGCCGAGTGGCTAAAGGGGGTTACCGAAAGGTGCGGGTTCGATACCAGCTCCCCCAACACAGTTTCCACAATCCACCCAACACAGTTTCCACGGTCCACCAAACACAATTTCCACGGTCCACACAACACAGCTTTCACAGTCCATCTAACACAGTTTCCACGGTCCACACAACACAGTTTCCACAGTCCATCCAACACAGTTTCCACTGTCCACTAAAAACAGTTTCCACAGTCCATCCAGCACAGCTTCCACAGTGCACCCGACACAGTTTGCACGGTCCAATTAACACAGTTTCCACGGTCCACCCAACACACTTTTCACAATCCACCCAACACAGATTCCACAGTCCACCCAACACAGTTTCCACGGTCCACCCAGCACAGTTTCCAAGGTCCACCCAACACAGTTTCCAAGGTCCACCCAACACAGTTTCCACAGTCCACCCAATTTTGAATAGGTACCTGAACAATGGGTCAGGGAAGGTAAGGCAGCGAGGGAAAGGAGATGAGAACTGCCCTCATGATGTTGAGCCACAGACCATGGGACGTCCTTAATTAAACTCAATGATGACCCAGTAAAAGCAGGACCGACTGTTAGAGAGGTTCACTTGTTTCATTTGCTGTTTTTAGACATTGTATCTGCGGTATCAAAAAGTATCATGACACAGTGAAAGAGGTCCGTAGACTGGATTCTCCAGTTCAATTTTCCCAAACCTTGCGTTCATTCAGGCTGCGCGATGGGATTCTGGGGAGACAGCTGCTCCCGGGCCTGTGGTGATGGATGTGAGAACAGAACTTGTGACGCAGTCGACGGCACGTGCACCTGTGTCAATGGGTCATGGGCAGTACCTAAATGTGCAGGTAATTGTTTTTTGTCTCTCTCTCTCTCTCTTTGTGAGGGGGGTGTGCATTGCTATCACAACCAAGTCTCTGCTTGTGTTTGCAAAAGTCTCAGCAAAGTCGCTTGCTGGTATTGTCAGAGCAGTATATAACCTACTGCTGAAAAGAATTGATAGACTACCACAAATTTGGCGAGAAACGTGATGCCAAACACTAAAGGGTACCTTATTAATTATTGTAACGACAACATTAGATTTAACGACCCGAGTCCTGTGAGTCTGGACATTGTCATCCCGGAAAATGACGACTGGTTCTATTACCTGCAGCGCTGACAGTGCGAGGGGCTGCAGAATGTCATCTCTGTGGTCCCGCCTGTCGACGTACGGGCGGTACCTTATCTTATTGGACTTCGACTTTTCAGAATTACTGGTCAATTTTTATGGCGATCTCGTAAATGTAGATTTAATTTAGCAATCGTCACCAAAACCGTTACTGATTCAGGTCAATGGTTTCTACACCAAAGGATGACGACGCTATGAAATAATGTGAATAACCAGAGAAATCTACCGAGGGAAAAGATTCTCATACACTGATACGTTCGCTCAGTCTCTCACAGGCAAAACACTTCTAGCTCAAGAGCCCCCACCCTCGTAAAACACACAACTGCAGCGAAACGTTATTCAACATATATTTCAAACACTAACTGGCTCGACAACATCAAACATATCTACAGATTATTTACAGAGAATCACCGTGCTCGTGTCTAGGGTAAGACGCTGCCTGATGACGTCATACCACGTGCAACAGACAAAGGAAATATTCAAATCAATGCAAGAGGGAAACCAAACTGCCAAACCGGCCTATGATCCCGCTCAATACACACGTACAATAAGTGACCGACAATAGAGCTCCTACTCTTGTCACCACTGCAACAACAACTTCTGCGATACACAATAACAAAGCTATCAAGCTGAATCAATAAGTGACCACCAAAAGAGCACCTACTCTTGTCACTGTTGAAACACTACTTTTCCGCAGAACACAGATACACTCAGTGACCGACGACAGAGCACCTACTCTTGTCGCTACTAATACAACAGCTTTACCGCAATACACCGATACACTCAGTGAACGACGACAGAGCACCTACTCTGGTCGCTACTGATACAACAGCTTTACCGCAATACACCGATACACTCAGTGACCGACGACAGAGCACCTACTCTGTTCGCTACTGATACAACAACTTCTGCGATACCCCGCTCCAGAGCTATTCAACAAGTGACCACCAACAGAGCACCGGCTCTTGTCACTGCTGAAACAACTATTCCAGACCAACAAGAAGTTATGACACTGTACAACCAACACTACCCCTCTGTACCCCCTTGGCGTACGTGCCCGGCAACTAGCTTATGACGTCTCCTGTCTCCGGCAGGATAAAACCACCTATCTCATCAACCCGAGTCCCCGACTCTAAGATAACCTATGGCAAGAGCAGTCCTACAAGGCACTACCAGTCACTTACTATTTTGTCTAGTAGTCGGCAGAATACACCCCGGGTACCTGCGTGAGATGCTGAAGTCCTTTGCTCTTTTCACGTCTCTGGCTAAAATGGCAAGGGCAGAGGTCAGTGGGTTTACACGTGTCCGCTTCTTGTCGTCTTGCTACGTTAACACTCCATCCGAGTGTCTCTCCCTGTGTGTATCTCTCGGTCTGTGTCTCCCCCTGTCGCTCTGTGTGTATCGCTCCGTGTGTCCATCTAACGTTTTTTCCTCCTTATGTAGTAAGCGTTCTGACGCACTACCCTCAAGTAAACCGGTTCTAGCCAGACTAGGTGGAGCAGAATGATTAACCTGGCCAATGCCCGTACACCCAGGTGTCGATTGTGGGTGGAGCGGTCAGCCTGGTGATGACGTATCTTCCCCCTACTAGCTTACAAAGGGAGGAGCTAAAAGGCTAAGCTAAGAGTGACAGGTGATAGCCTAGGGTGACATGTGACACCGCCAAGCAGCGGGATGAGCCGGCGTCAGGACAGTCCGCATTGCGGGACGTCTTCACCGCAAGTAGTCTCTTCCTAATCCTCTGGTTACTGGAGGTAACACCGATTGTGCTGCTTCTGCGGTTCTGTTCGTTAAAGCCGAGAAGATGATCCTGTGTGGGACTGAATGGGACACTCCCATTTGGCAGCTATTTTCCTTGAACCTTCCTGTAGCCACCCAATCGCCCTGGTGTGGTCAGCATCACTGAGTCATCGTCTGATTTCCACACACAGTGACGTTCACTGTCATAGTCTGATTTCCACACAAAGTGACGTTCACTGTCGCAGCACGAAAAAAAGGTGCATTGAAATGTACGGGGCAAAATGTTTTATATATATTTGCAAATTACACAATTTTGCGAATTGTGACCTGCCTGTCAAAACGCATCTGGTCTTTCCATCCATGTGAGTAGTATGTTTTATACAGTGGGAAAGCTCAGAGGTATCACGCTGTCACTACCATACAAGTACAGAAGCGAGCCATTTACTGCACTCATTATGTTTGAGTAGTTGCACCCGAATGCGCATGCGTGTGCGCTCTCGCATAAGTTTGTGCTTGTGCATTATTCTAAATGTGGTGTGCATATTTGTGTGCGTGTACGTGCGTGCGTGCGTGCGTACGTGCGTGCGTGCGTGCGTGTGCAGAGTCGGAGCCATCCCATTCAAACGGAACTCCTGTGGGCGCCATCGTAGGACCTGTCTTGGCAGCCATCGTTGCGGCAGTCGTTGTCGTCATCGTTATTCTAGTTGTGAGGTAATGTTCCCTGTTCACTAGTCCTACTAGGAACACGAAACAACCAGTACACGGCCGACAACTGATTTACAAGAAGGGACGGAACCAGTCTAAACACGATTCAACACGAGCGTGAAACTCTGCAAACCGTGGGATTAGTAGCCTCCTGTGGGAACAAAAGCAAATAGTTTGGAGTCTTTTTCGTCCCTAAATTCCACACGTATGGTGTGTGGAATTGGACTTTTGATCCTCAGTTTTTAAATGCAGCACGCACGCAAGCACGCACCCACGCACTCTTTCTCTCTTTCACACACACACACACACACAGCACACACACACACCACGCACGCACGTACGCACACACACACACACACACGAGCGCGAAACCATCTTCAGTATTTACGGTCTTAGATTATTTTCAATGCGCAGCCCTGTAGTCAGGTCCATGTGTTGTAAATGCTAATGTTCTTTGATTATCCATTCCTTACATTGTAAGGTTCTCACATTCGGAAATATATTGAACACAGCTTCCTTCATTTTCTTTAAAAGGCGTCGACGACAACAAAAGGGACCTCCCACAGAACGAATGACAGGGACAACAGACAGACCAGAAAGCGCTACAAGTTCAGAAGTCATGACAAATGTCAGACAAGGGCAAGGTAAGACATTATTAACAACAAATGAGCTGTGTGAACAAATTAGCTGTGTGAAGACTAAGGTCGTTTAAAAGAAAGGGACGGCAGATCTTTTTTGAAGATCTGCCATGTTCCTTACTTTCGACTCTCTTTGCTACGTGTTTGGGTACGGTAGGCTCCCTTGGTTGCACACGTCAGCATACGGGTGTGTCTAGCGCTGCCAGTACCTTGTTGGGATTATCGTTTGATAATTTATAGCGCTCTGTCCTCATTTGTTCTTTATTAATTACTTTTCTTAAATTAAAAAAAGTTAATTTTTCACTGAAATAAATAGGTGTATTTCCGTCACACTATACCATTCTGATTATGAGCAGGTCCTGTTTTTTTTACAAACAGGTCTCCTTATTATTATAAACAGGTCTGTTTATTGTTATAAACAGGCCTATTAATTATTAATATTATTATCAACAGGTCTATTTATTATTATAAACAGGTCTATTGATAAGGCCCCCAAACTATCAATTTGATCCAGCGTAGTGTAGAAATATTAATTCCGACGAGTTTAATCACTTAAGAAAGCCAATTATCACTGAAAATAGGTAAAGCTTTTATACTTATTTGTATTCTTATTTTAATAAACAGGTCTATTTTCACACATTTCTTTTCTTTGGTATCTTTATTACAGTGTAGTTTAATAGTCATTTTAACCAGGCATTTGTAACCATCTGACTCTATTTATTGACAGGAGTCAAGCCGATAGCACACGTGAAGCCACAGACATTTCCAAAACCTTCAGACAAATATGAGGTCAATGATTGCCACGTGTACGGCAACGTTTCCACAGATACGCAAACCAGCCAACAAATGTCAGCCGAAGATAGAAATCAAAGTGGTTCTTCAAACAGTGGAAAAGTTGAGAGAAGTTCTAAACCGACTGATACACTTGCTGCGAAATCTGTTCTGCCAGAACAGGATCCTAAAGATGCAAGAATTTATGCGAACGTCGACATGAAGACAAACCTTTCTTCGATTTCTGATCCCATTCGCTCCAAAGGGTCCCCTGAAAAGCCGAGCGAGAAGGAGGTGGAGGAGGTGAACCTTGCTGACGATGAAAGTGACGGCATATACAACACCGATGACGTGTACGCATCCTACAGATCGATGGGACCCTCGTCAATACTCGACGAATTTCAGAAGTGCTTGCTGGCAAGTCTGGCATCTGGAAAGTTAGGGATGGAGTTTGTGGTGAGTTTCTTGATAAAACTTTCCAGTACGGTTAACTAAATGAGACTAAGGGTTTAAGCGAGAGCGCTTTGTCAGGGATGATCCTTCTGAAAGCAACAATACACGTGCAGACAATTCAACCAGACTACAAGAGACAAACATAAAACTAGCATCGAAGAAGCCAGTTTGTAAAATAAAATATTTGCTGTTATAAATTTATCAATTTGTCATTAAGTTGAGTTACTGGATTTTTTTTCGTGAAGGCATACCTTTATAATACCGTGTTTCCCCGAAAATAAGACAGGGCTTATATTAATTTTCATTCCGAAATATGACACTAGGGCTTATTTTCGGGGATGTCTTATTTTGATATATCAAAAATGAACTTACAAAGTAAAAATTACGAGATTTCTAAATAACCAGAAATTAAGAAAAACGATGTACATTTACTTACTAATAACATGGGTTTTTATTCAGAAACTCATTAACAACAATTTATTCAAAAACGGAGTGTTAAAAGTCAATTTTCATTGCTCAGCTAAGTAATTGAGTTACGAAAGAACACACAATAGTTTTTGTGTCGTCATTATTTTTACTTGCCAAAAAAGATATTTTGAAAAGGATAGCATACGCTGCATTAAAGCAGTTTAAATAAATATATAAAGAGGAAGGTTTGTTTCTTTCGTCTTTCTGCCGCTCTCAACTAGGGCTAATTTTAGGGTGGGGTTATATTAAAATCATCCTCAAAAATCACGCTAGGTATTATTTTGCGGATAGGTCTTATTATCGGGGAAACACTGTATATACTGGCCGTCTGGGCTTGATGTCAATCTCAAGACTGGAGGCTAAGGATTTGCTGTGAACGATGGGCCACGGCAGAATCGCTGAACTTGCTGAGGGCTGATTTAGACGTTTCCAAGTGTTTGTGTCTTTCAAAGGATACAAAGATTTGATTGAAGGGGCTAACATTTACATGTAGGACAACATGACACTTTGTAGCTGAGATCATCTGACAAGCAAAGCGATTTTCGTTTTCCACTTGATGTGGAATTGATCATCATCTGTTCTCTTGCCCTTCAGAGGACGGGTCAAACGGATTTAGTCGTATTCCGTAATTTTCTGACTTTTCTCCACATAGAACCCTCCTTTGCCAGGGAATCATACCCCGAGTTCACTGCACGACAGATGTAGTTCTCCGGTGTTTCTTCCTTGTTCACCTCTAGTGAAAGCCATACTTGTTAGACAGGAATGACGTCACGAGCAGTCCCCGGATGTGCCTGTCAGATTTGATTGCTTTTTGTCTGAGCATTTGTCGATGCCGATGTTTGCGATTTGAACAATTTGGTTTTGGACATTGATCTTTTGTCATGAAGTTGACAAAGCAGCTTAAACATAGTTCTGGTCCTTAAATATTTATACAATAGCTAACGTGTTAAAGCTATTAACATATAACACTTTTTGCAAAACAATATGAAAAGCTTATGAAAAATTTGTTTTTATAATTACTGATTAAGTTAAAATAAACTTTGACGGACCGACTTGCCCTTTTCTGTGCAGGAATTTCCAAAAACAATGGAATATCCCCACGAGATTGCTTCAAAACCAGAAAACTCCAAAGAGAATCGTTTTAGATCATTGTTTGCCTGTAAGGGACCATTTTACTTGTCTTCAAAGCTTTTTTTCACGGGTGTAACGGTGATTGATTTTTTAAAGGTATAATATACCTTTGTGTTCAAGTTCAAGTTCAAGTTTCTTTATTCTTTTACCCTCAGGGGGTATTCAGAAAGAAAGAAAGAAATTGTCAAAAAAACACATCAATCATAATTCACCTGGCAATAGAATATGCATATATTGATAAATAAACTCAATGATTAGTAAACACCCAAATAACACGCTCAATCACGCACGCAGACATACCCACACGCAAAAACATAGGCACATATTCATCTATTCATTAATGTACTCTACTAAGAAGTATTTTAACAAAATCCACTACCTTGGTGTGACCCAGAATGTGGTAGACTTTTATGGTGCGAGACTTAAACATAAAATGGAAATCACAACTCCCTGGGAAAACATAGCAGAGAAATAAAAACTATGCTACCCAGCCTAGAATTAAATTATAGTACTAACGTAATAATTAATTTTAAGATATTCTGGTTGTTATCCTGTTTCCTCAGACGACCATTCTCGAGTTGTCCTTCGTAGACCAAAGGGAGACAACAACACAGACTACATCAACGCAAACTACATAAGGGCAAGTAGACTTTGTAGTGACAACAGGAACTAATCTAGCAACAATATTAATCTCCCGCACCAACTGTTAGAACGTTTTATCTAACAAACATTCAGTTAATATTAAGATTTATCCACATACCTTAAATGTCATTGTGCAATAAACAGTACACAATCGCTTGCAGGGTTGCCATCGGGAAAAAGCGTACATCGCCACACAAGGTAAATAAACTTTGTTTGAAGATAGATCGTTTATTTGTGAAAGTGGCATAAAAAAAGTGTTCATCTTTGTTTCATTTTCGTTGGATTTTCACCAAATAATTCCTATCAGAGGATGACCTATCATTTCTATTTTCATTCTGTGCTGGAACTGTTTTGGTTGAAATATACCCGATATTTTACAAAGTGTTCTCAAAACTGTTTGTTCTTTCCTGATGCAGACGCAACAAAGAATGACTTTACTTTAAAAGTCGATAACTTGAAGCATCCTTGTTAGTTTTAAAATCAAAAAAGGAAAGAAAGTCAGTCTTTTAGTGCATCCTGCCTAATTCCTGCCTTCAGGTCCACGGGTCAACACAGTGGACGACCTGTGGTGGATGGTGTGGCAGGAAAACGCTACGCAGATCGTGATGCTGACCAACATCAAAGAGGGCGGAAAGGTCAGCAGAGGATATCCTTTGTTCTTTCTCTGTTGATTGTACTTAACACATTGACAAAGGCTTGTCTTAAAACGGAATTCTTTATGTCGCGTTTTTGTTTTTCGACTTAAAACAGTTTTAACGTCAACTTTATCCAACTTTTTTTCATTAGTTTTTTTATCTATATTGTTTTCCTATCATCCAACATCAGATCTGCATCCCGAAGTATTAAAATACAGCTACATGAAGACTGGATCTTAAAGGCTTTTATAAACGTCTGCATGATTGTTAATCTAAAATCTAGTACATTCAACTCGAAATAATGCAGACATTCCTCTTCCCACCCACCCCGACTGACCAAATTCCAGGACAAATGTGAGGAATACTGGCCTTCAGTTGGTGAGACGAAGACTTATGGTCACGTGACCGTAACGGCCCTCAGTACAGACACGAGGGCACACTTCGTCGTTCGGAATTGTTTGCTTTCAGCACAAAAGGTGGGATGTTTTATTTCTTTCTCTGTTTTTCTTTGTTTTGTTTTTTTTTGGTAAAGTCTTTTCTTTATGCTATTGTGTTATTGTGTTAAGTGAAAATTATCAGCCTACACTAACTTCCACCGCGTAATGACGAAGACAGACAGGAACAATATATGTTGCTCTTGTTCATCTCACACAGGGGGCTGATCAGCGGGAGGTAAGTCAGTTCCACTACCTGGCCTGGCCTGATCACGGCGTGCCGTCCTCCTCTTCCCTCGTCAACTTCTGGCGATACGTCAAAGCACGTGCAACAGGTGAAACATCTGTCGTGCACTGCAGGTAAACTACGTGTGTGTGTGTGTGTGTTCTTGCAAAAAGTCGACAGGCCTATTGTAAGGCGTGTCTGCAATTTTTGTAGTCAGAAATAGTCTGATAGCCGTGCTTTTTTGGCATGAAAATTGCGGGGGGTTTGTGCATAAAACTTACCCCAGAAACAACATCATAATTTTTGTAAGCGAACCATGTTTTGGTGGAATGGTTTTTTTTAAAATAAAAAATTATTTATTTTAGATATTTTTCTTACTTTCCGAATTCGTAAATTAATTCCTTTACTACTAACCTAGTGCTGGTGTTGGGCGCACCGGCACATACATAGGCTTAGACATCGCCTGTGATCTGAGGTCAAGCGGACGTGACGTAAATGTCAAGGACATTGTCACCAGACTACGTCAGGACCGGACACTCATGGTGCAGACAGAGGTAAGGCCCCAGGTGTTGCATTTGTCTAAGATTGTGTGTGGGCGCGTGCGTTCCTTCTTTCGTTTGTGCGTGCGTGCGTGCGTGCGTGCGAGTATGTCCTTCCATCGTGTGTTCGTTATGTATTCGAAAAAGCTGAGATATCATTGTCGTCATTTCTCACCTACACACAGCAAATCACTTCTAGCACGTGACCCACAGCAATATTCTGCAGTCAATCAATGGCACCACGATGGAGTCACCACATTATGGGTGTAGCTACTACCTGCCACGATGCGAGGTGATTATTATAAGTGCGGTATACAAGGTATACGGATTAACGATTACATCACCTTAATGAAAGGCTTTAACTAACACGTATGGTAAGACAGTGAGGGAGAGGGGGTGGGTACCGCCCTCACAATCTTGACCCACAGAAAGGTTGTGGTCTCATACCGCCTCACTCCCCACGATCTCAAACAAGTCTCGGCACAATCATTACCATTAATTTTATTAACACCAAGGAAGGACTGAGTAACTAGAAGACCGTAGACTGATGATGAGGATGAGAGATGGCTGACAACAGAGGTGCGTTTACAACAGATGTATTCCACGCACACTGACATTCAATCCTCACACACATCCACGTATTCATACGGACCCCACAGGTTTTGTCTGACCGACCAACTAGCACAAAACTCCAGCCAAACAAAACCAAAGGTTCTATTAGTTTCTCTCACATTTAGACAGGAAATATTTGGCAGTGCATTTAAACGACCCGGTTAATATATACAAATCATCTCTGGCTGAGGACCGGAACTGGGGTGGGGGGTGGGAAATACTTTGTTCCAAACACATCGCTAGTCCACATTTCTGGTCTGACCGACGAAGACAACTCACAAACTTTTGTGTACTTTATAGCGTGTTACTGTCAACGTCTACTTCGATTCTCTAATACAGGCTGCCGTCATTCGCCCACATTCGACCTTTTGGTTCCTTAAACCGTACTCGAACAGAGGAAGGCATCATCTACAGCCTTTAGAAATTCGCATAGCTTGTGGGAATTTATTTTTTTTTTTCTAACCATTGACAGGAACAGTACAAATTTCTTCATGAAGTGATCCTGGAAGAATATACAAGCCGTGCAACAAGGATGACTTTCGAGCAATTTGACGTTGTGTTTCCTGACACCATCAGTGGCCACAAAGCTCGAATAGAAAAGGAATTTAAGGTTGAGAACAGTTTTCCCATAGAATAAATTTTCTTACGCCTGGGGTTTAGTTCACTACAAGATTATAACTGAAAATATGAGTAAATAACCGCTTGTAGTCATGCAAAGATATTCATGACCTAGTGAGTCGTGTTGCAAATATATTTTCACGCCATTCTACTCGTTTATCCGTAATCAAAAAGAGTATCTTTGTCGTTGTTTAGATATTTTATTAATCTCAATTATTCAGCACAAAGACTAACAGGACACTGACATTTTCCTCTTTGACAGACCCTGAAACTAATGGGAGACTTCGTACCAAAACCAAACCACACAATCGCCGCATCGAAAGAAAATCTGTCTAAAAACCGAAATACAGAGTCACTGCCGGGTGAAACGCATTGTGTTGTCTTTATTTTTCTTTTAACAACATACTGTACGCGACTGATTTCAGGATGTTTTAATCTCACATGTTGAAAATGTGTGTCAAGCTAGATAAGGCCTCATTTTCGGCAATCGTCTTTTTTATTACTTCAGTTTTTTTTTGCATTTTGCAGAAGACAGTCTATTGGTGTATCTCACGGAGTACATTCCTGGGAAAAATCAATACATCAATGCCGTTTATATGTCGGTAGGTGACGATCGGAATGAAAGCTACACACGATGTAATTGCCACTGATTCAGGTGGTCATAGGTCGAACCCGATGTCAATCCCACGTGTTTGTCTGCATGTGACCCAGGGCTGGCCTCAAAGGGGGAGGGCAGGGAGGCCGGCAAATACTCCACTTTTCACTACTTTCCTGATCACCTCACCTTCACCACCCTCTTCCTTCTCATACCCCCCTTCCCACGACAGCCTTCGTTGCTGATTTGACTTAAAACAGTTTTTTAAAAAAAGGAAAACTTGTTTCTTACAGTCCTTGGCTTGAACGTGACAATAGAGTTAGTAAGGAAAACAGTGAAGGTTGGTTTATTCTGAAATATTAAGAAACACAATATCTGCGGTTTAGTCCTTCAGGAAGAAAGACGGACTGATACTGACCCAGCTGCCGTTGCCGGACACAGTGGTGGACATGTGGCGCATGGTGGATGGATGTGGCGTCAACACCATTGTTTCTATTGCTCACAAGGATCAGAGGACATATTTCAAGGTAAAACACACCCTGTTATAGCATCTCAGTGGACACTCCTCACCTGCGTTTTGGGTCAAAGATGTTTTTGTTTAAGACAGTATGAATATGGAAATTATGTCACAAGGAAAACATACGCAGATCTTAGATATGCTTTGGGCCAAAGTAATCAGTAATCAACTTTGCAGACCCATAGTCGTCGGGCAGTATATTTAAATCTTATCGTCCCTTCCCCCCCCCCCCCACCGGAAAAAAGCTTTTATTTCGACAGGTTCCTCGACGCCTTTCTTATGAAACCTTTTAGAAAGACCTCTGGCATAAGCAAAGATGTTTATATGTCTAGACAAATTGTTGGGTTCTTAATTATGTTTACGTGATGTATCAAATCTATTTTCTCGAATATATCAGGCGACTGGTTTGACTGTCGAAATCTGTTTGTGATTGGTTAGAACTACTGCGCCTATTGGCCCGAGACAGAAAAGGACGTCCTGAAAACGGGACAGTACGCCATCAGCTTAATGTCCAAGTCTGCACTTGGAGACCACCTCACCTGTTACATCCTCTCCCTTACCAAAAAGGTTGTCGTTTGATGACCAAGTGCCCGTATATAATTCTTTCTCGGAGTTGCAGTTTTTAAAAATTCTCATCATTTGTTTTACTTCACTTGAAAAAGTTTCAAAAAGATATTTAGAAACCTATCACCGATGTTATCCAATAATTTATGTGACTTTACCTCATAATATGGATCTGATTGTGGGGTGTATGCCAGCGTATGTGGGCTTCATTTGGGGTTATTTCAACGTTTGTCCTAAAATTAAATATCTAAACAAAAATATATTAACAATTTTCTGTACTATTTTATTTTCCTATTTATTATTTAACGCATGGCTATGAATCTGACTATATATATCAATCTTTTTCCTTTCAACGAAGGCGTCCAACTCTAGAGAGGTCCGTGTTCTGTACTATGATGACTGGGAGGGTGTGGTCCCAGGTAGGATCTCCGACATTTTTCAGCTGACGGACACTCTAGAATCGTGGCACGTTGAGGAAGACAGGTCGCCGGTAGTTGTGCAGTGCAGGTCAGTATTTACCTGACGTTGACAAGAGATCACTCTGTGAGGTTTATCATCTTTTTCTCAGAACGATTTGCAGGTAAATTACACGGGAAATAAATGGACTTTTAGAATAGTTATCCCTCAAAATAATACCACTCTAAAAAGACTAACTGACTTATACGGTACGACTTTTAGAAGTCTTATGGTCTTGGAACGTACGACTTTTACCAGAATTCAACCCATAAAATCGTAAGACCTTTAGAAGACTTACGGCCTTGAAAATGCTTCAACGCCGTGTCGTTCTGGAAAGAATCCATAGTGACTACATATATCAAAGGAGGTGTAAAGAACATCAATTTAAATAGTTGAATAATGAATACAGCAACAAATACAAGTTTCGAAAAAAAGGCATATGCAGTATTCTGTGCATTGTGTTTCAGTGATGGAGTGGAAAGGAGCGGGATGTTCTGCGTGCTGTATGACGTCATCAGTCGTGTGCAACACGACGAGGAGATAGATATCTACATACCTGTACGGCAAGTTCAAAGTGTTAGGCGACAAGCCGTTACCACAGAGGTAATTTGTAATCAATATTGTCTTTAAAGGAAAACACGTTATGCCTTGGAGACGTAAAACGTTCTTTCCCATAAAATAAACCAATAGAATGTAATACGATAGAGCAGAAAATAGTTATCCGTATAAAAAAAATGAAAAAAGTTTAAACTAACCTTTTATCACTGTCTCTCATTGAACAGGAGCAGTATCGTTACTTCTACAAGGTTGCACAAGAGTGTAAATGTCAACACAGTGTTTATCAAAACACGTGAAGTTTCCCAGTGGCTGGACTCACCTGACATCTTGTGCGAACCTGTGTGTGTGTGTGTGTGTTTGCGTGCGTGTGGTGTCTGTGTGCGCATGTATGTGTGTGTGTGTGTGAGAGAGAGAGAGTTCCGTTATGTTTTCAAAATAGAATCTTCAAAGAAACCCAGATCCTCTTGCATCAACGAAAAGTAATTATCGAAGTCTCTATTATATGTCAGGGATCAGTTGATCGCGACAAACTTCGTTCTTGTACTTTTGTCGCTGGGCAGTAGACATCGATGAACAGAGTTCGTTTTGGGCGAGCTGGTCACGCGAAAGGACAAGCGAAGGTGATGGGTACAGAGAGAGGAGGGGGAGTTTTTGAGGCGGAACTAGGCGAAAATAGCGAAAGACGTAAGGAGGGGGTGAGGACGGACGATAGAGGCCGGCGGTAGGTGGAGGGGGGAGTGATAAAGGATTGTTTTTTTTTAAAATCCAGTCAGTGCGAAGGTACGGAGGTACATAGGTGACGGCTACACGCTGTGAAGAGGGATACCTTTGACTGTGTGTGCATCCCTGGAAAATTTCGAAGTGAGAATGCAGAAGTGAGTTTGGGTGGCATTCTACCTCTGTTGTATTACCTTCCCGTGGCTGGAGATAACGCAGGTCGTCACGACCTTCTGTGAAGATTCGGTGTGAAAATGGTGATTGCTGACTTTCCGTGGATTATCTCTGCTGTTCTTCCGCTGGGGATTATCCCTGCTGTTGGAGCTGTTCCAAAACTGTTAATTACTTTCGTTGTCAGGCGCTGTTAAGTCGCTGTGTGTTACCTTCGCTGTTCCGATGAAAGCTTGGGGAAACTCCAACATATGTACCCAAACTTTCAAATAGTGGTGTATAGACCTCTCCCAGATCAGGTCAGACGTGCCTTGAATGGGATTTTGTCGAACTGACGACTGACTGCACGAGGAGAAATGAGCATTTCGGGAGGGTCGCTGAAATTTTAGATGAAACTATTGAGTAGACTATTGACACTAGCGAATGTATTGGTGATGATTGTGGATTTGACATTATATTACTGAGTAGAGATAAGAACATTACATTACTGAGTAGAGATAATAACATTACATTACTGAGTAGAGATAATAACATTACATTACTGAGTAGAGATAATAACTTTATATTATTGAGTAGAGATAATAACATTATATTACTGAGAACAGATAATGACATTATATTATTGAGTAGAGATAACATTATATTACTGAGTAGAGATAATAACATTACATTACTGAGTAGAGATAATAACATTATATTACTGAGTAGAGATAACAACATCCCGTTTGTGTGATTGGCTTGGTGTATTAGTTTGATTGTATTGTGGCGGGAGTTTGTAGAAGTGTATGAGAGGTTTTAAGTATGAGCGATGAGTATGAGAGTTAAATGGGAAGACTTATTTCGCATCAGTGTCCAAAATTATAACAGATTTGCAATAACTAGTGATTTTTGGCTTTTTCTTGCGCTATATTTACCTTAATTGGCATAAGCAAGTAGTTGCCTGAAGTATAGAAATTGTGTTGTGCCTTTGATATGATAAGAGTTGATATGAGGTGAAAATCCACAGTGAAACTGACCAACTTAGGGGCGATTTGTATGTTTCAAGACAGTTACGATTAAATTAGTACGGGGTGCCATGTCTTGAATTTTTACAAACGTGTTGTGTTTTGTAAACCCCCTCCCCCCTCCCCCCCCGGTCTAGTGGAGATTGCGGAGCTCTTGGGAGAGAGAAAGAACACGGACCTACAAGCGAGTCAGTACTTACATCTGATTAACAAGAAAACGGGATCTTTGGTATCTAAAGTCGCTCTCGGCTTCCCTCGTATTCACTTAAACCGGTTTTTTTTCTGAATCCGGTGGTGCGTAAACAGATGAAACTTAATCTCCTTCAACAAGCACGCACATGGTGTGCTGTGTAAACCAAACCTTGTTCTCTTCGGAAGCAACTGCACTAAGCCCTTTACACCGCCTAATGCAGCTTTCGCAAATATCTTCGTAGCTTTCACACAGACCTACATTTTTTTTTACACGTAATATTTCTTCTTCTTTTTCTCTCCTTTTCTTTCTCTCTCTTTGTTTCTCTCTCTCTCTCTCTCTCTCTTTGTACCAATGCACTCACACGCTCTGCTGTCACCAACAACCCACGCACACACTCTCTTTCCTCCCTCGACCCCTGTCTCCATTATTCAATCTTTCTCTCTCACTCACTCATTCACTCATCGATACCTAGTCAAAATTTTACCCAACCAGCTACCCACCCACCCCAAAACACCTCATGGAACGTTACTAACCCCAGTACGTCAATGCCTGGCTGTGCGAGTCGCACACACTCGGATTTCTCACTATCTGCTACGTACACATATCCAGTTCGTGTCGCTAGCCGAAGCATAAACCCGTACCCCACGCGCGGCTTCCGTGAGCTGTTAGGAAAGTGCTTCCTGGCCCATCGTGATTTTAACAGGTGTCGTTCATTACTGAAAATTTAGAACTAGTAGTTTGATTAGTAATTTGAATATCGACTGCCAGGGAAAAAAAACCTTTCGAATATAGTTATACCAATATATTTCCCGCCAAAAGGATTTAGACATATGATGATTTTCCGATAACCACGTACGAGCAATGGCGGATAAACAGGCCAAGAAAACAGATTTTTGAACTAAGCATGACTAGAGCTTTAAGAAATATCCCTCTTCCTGGTATATAATCCAGCCAACCAACCAACCAGCCAGCCAGCCTGCAAGCCAGTCACTATCTAGAACACCCCAAACTCATTTATGTATGTATCTTTTCATTCATCGGTCAGCATGTGCTTCTACAGTATATACAGACACCACACACCTTTATGATCACGAGTCCACACAATACACGCAAGGGGAGTGTACGCCTGAGTGAGCAGGTCTCGTGCATTATCGAGTATATAGTTACCAGTGTACGCTAAAAGGAAATTCTGGTTTACGTCAACTACACGATCGAGCGCTCACGTTGTTCGTCCCAAACAAGGAAGTTAGGGCCTCCAGTGATTCCGATACAATGGCGAGCGGAGTTTGGATGTGGATTCTAAAGCTGTGGATATTTACTCCGTTTCTACATTTATGTGTGACACAGACTGCGAACATCAGTAAGTACTTTATAGAATTAGAAACGTTTTTACCGTTTCACTCCGAGAAGATTTTCTCAGTAAACCCGTTGTCATTGTTCACTCATATCAGTCGCCATTAAAGCGACACAGAATGCGGGGCAAGCGGTTTTGTCTTTTCTCAGTTTCCTGTAAGGTCATAAGAGAAATAACATG
>SMGT01016496.1:24496-83740 GCA_004794575.1 Lanistes nyassanus | reverse complement strand
CCCGGTTCTCGCAGAGCTTCATGTCGGTAATCTCTGCAGTCGATATCTTGTTGGAAAAATGACAGGGCGCTTGAGAAACTCGGCTTGAGTTGGCCAGCGATTAGATCGCTTGGGGTGAAGCACGGGTGCGCGCATGCGCGGAGGAGGCCTTCGTGTACAAAAGTTTTGAAAGGTGGGGTTAGGGATCGCTACCTTGAGAATTTAGCACTGTGGGTCACGGTACAGTATTGTGACAAGAAATGGTGATTTTATCTTCTTACTCTCCAGGATATGATTTTATGCATTCATGGATGCAAATATGTGTTATGTGCGTATGTGTTTACGTACGTAATTGTTATTAAGTACAGATCAGAACATTTGGAATTTGGATTCTAAAACATTTAGCAACACGCATACCAATGAACGCTGACTGAATTCCTGCTTCCCTCCCTTCCTCACTCACAGAGGCACACACACACACACACACAAATCAGAAAGAAAAAAAACGAAACTAAAAACTTTATTGTCTCTGGCCACATGGCCTTTACAATGGGAGATGAACATGACACAGAGTATTAACCAGTAATTCCATACTTAGAGGCAAATGATATGATGACCGCAGTAAACATTTACATCCACGAAAGTTCTAATGTGGACAGTTATCTGGCGTTTCAATTGCATTCACTTCATTTCGGCGCTTAAAACTGTGGTAAAGGTGTCTGGCTAAATTGATGGAGCTACGAGGATCTTGAAACAGACGAGACAAGGTGGAATGTGATGGATGTACGGTATATTTCCACGGAAAATATCGCAAGTAAAAAGGAAATGGAATTCTTCGTCAACTTCCGTCTTGCATAAAGGGCAGAGAAAGGGAGAGAGAGAGAACTGGGAAGAATACAGGCGAGATGGACGATTGGTAGAGACACGTGGCAAGGGAACACAGAGGGAATGGGAAGAAAAGGAAAGGAGACACAGAGATACAGAGGGGGAGTAGAACTGCTTGAGAATGGGAAGGTGTGCGTTAGTGAGCAGTACATGATGAAAGGCGGGCACACAAAGATCTTCCGCGGCAGCAGCGAAGCAAAATCTGGTTTTTAAAGATGATCACGCGGTAACACTGAACTCACGATCTGTCGCACATTTGACAGGAATGCACTCACGTACACTGCAAATGAGTTTCTGGTGGGGACGTTTAGACTGCACACAAACTGACATTGTTCAATATTTTTCGTTCTCCTTTAGATCAAACAAAACCGGACGAATAATCTTTATACACCCATGTGCTGTGTCTAGTAAATAGGCGGTGCACAGAGTAGCAGGTGAAGCTATACTTGTATTCTGTGTAAATTTCATCCTCGTGCCCGACGTGCTGCGTGCACGACTGGCTCACTGCGGCCAGCAAAACCGTGTTTGCTTAAACTTTAGGAAATCAGAAGGAAGCTGGTGATATTGTGCATTCTGCTGGCTCAAGTGTATTGGGTAATACCGAACAAACGATGGTCGGAACAGAAACGGAGCATGCAGGTACTCTTTGCTTTTGCTGAAAGTTACGAACACCTCAGCCAATCAGATGAAGAAATTTAACAAACTAAAAGAAAGCGCGCATTACACCCAATGTAATATTTTCCAGCGTATGTCATCACGCAACACAGCAGAAAACAGCACAGAAATGAACAATTGGCAACACATATTGTGTTCAACGAATTCTTGATACGCAAGGAATGGCTAAAAATGAGAACATAACAAAAACACAAAATACATACAGGTGATCTTACTGAAAGACTTTTTTTTAATGCATGTCAAGCGGCCATTCACCGAAAACTAAAGTCTGTTTCGCACTTTACAATCCGTACAATAGCTGCCAAATGAAAGGAACCACTCAGTTCTTGAAAACCTATCTCACAGTTATTAGAAAACACTTGCTTGTGCAGCAAAAACAACTGCAAGCAAAACACGAGTATTCGTCTTTCAATCACAGTATCACTGCAAGTTTCTCGTTGCAGAAATCACATTTCGTTATACTGTTAATCATGAGACCAACCTTCTCCGATCACAAAAAATATTAAATAAACAAACAAAAACCCAGGCCATCGTACACAGGAAGAATGGGAGCAACCCAACTATATTCAAAATAGTCTTGTTCAAGACGGTAGAACACCCATCCTTGGTGTTACTGCGTGACAAACCGCCATATGGAATCTCCCCAAAAGAAAAGAAACGCGCAAAAAGTGAACCTGTGAAAACAAATAGTCCCCTTATAGTCCACTTCCACAAACGTGTACGCACAGAACATCCGCGCACGTGTGCGTGCATATGTACTTACTGGCACCCATGCACACATACGCACACGCCCATCCACGCATTAACGCACAACTCCAGGCTAGTTCTTCTTTTAACTTACTCTCATTTTTTGGTTTTGGTGATGGTAGTGGTGGTGGTGGAGGAGGAGGGGGTGGTGATGTGTGTGTGTGTGCGTTCGATTGAAACCACTGTTAACATGTCTTCCTTATATTTCCCAATGACGAAGTTCGCATTTCCAGAAGTATGATATATTGGAAACTCAAGATCACAAGTGAAAATGGGATTCATTAAAACAAGACATCCCAACATTGTCCGATTGTCAAGGAAATTTACAGAACATTTCTCCGTCACTTGACAAACTCATACAAAATTGTCACTGGATCCAAAACAAGTCCTTCATATATAATAAACATCATAAAACATTTTATCTTAAAGCCATTGCATAGTGTTTTCAATATTGCACACAACGTAACATAAAATATATTTATAATTTGTATAGTTTCTGTGGTGACCATTCCATCAGATGTTGTTAATCCTGCAATATAAGCATGTCTTTGTCAAGCTCTGCAGTCCAATGTCAGGGCTGTGAACTTGGCGACTCGATAAATCGAGTTTAAGTCTGAGTTCACTGTCTGTTCTTTTGTTCACAGTAGATCACGGCCCATCAAAATGCAGAACCTAAACGTGTCTGCTAATACCATTAAACAGTCGTCACCTGAGGTCTATGGCCTAGACATGACACTATGTGTCATTACATCCAGAATACCACAAGTCTACTTACTTTCCATTTAAATTTACTTTGGGTCGAGCGTCAAACGCCTCTTTGGTTCTAAAGCGATGAGTAGTTCAGGGTCTGTTATTAAATCACATCAAAGTGAAAGCTTTAATATGGGAATCTTTCAAGGATTGTGTGACCGTGTTTCTGTAACTGCTTTGCTAAAACATTCTGCAATTACCCTACAGATATCAAGCGCTTGGTCTGAACACGTTTGCACTGATCGTGAAATGTTGTCAAAGATTGTTCAAAGATCGTTTTGCACCAGGCGTTTGCATAAACGTACCTGCACTGATCATCTTAAGTAAAGCTTAAAGTAACGTAGTCTAAACATCTTCAAACCCCATTACGTTTGATCGAGACATGCCTGCAGTGATCACGTGTTCCTGCTGACGCCAGGCTTCTGACGTTTGCTGCAGCGTTCAGTAAAACAAGTTGGCGTCCAAGTCGAGGTGCGGGTCGCTCTGGCTGCAGTTGTAGATCTCTTTCCGCAGCTTGGTGCTGCTGACGCCTGGGGTGTAGGGCAGGAACGTGATGGGCATCAGCCTCTCGCACAGCTCGCGCGCGGGAAAGTCGGGCATGTCGTCGCCTCTGACATAGAGACTGGTCTCCTGTCGCCCGGTAAACACGCAGGCCAGAAACGTGGATGGGTCCGTGCCGGCAATGCAGAACACCTGGCAACACACACCTGATTGTAACGTTGAACGTTCGCTTTATAAGAAGAGACAAGTTAACGGTTTCTGTACGAGCAGCAAGTCAGATAACCCCACATACATAATTATCCAGAAAGGTTATTTGTGTGTGTGTGTGTGTGTGTGTTTTGGGAGGGGAGGTAATGCTCACCACATCAGCATACTGCTTGACGTTTAACATTCGCTTCTCTGTGCTGTCCACAGGAACTCGCTTCTTCAGCAGGTAGATGCTGCGACTGTCGTGCACTCCCACGATCACCTGCACAGGTACATTTGAAAGCATCACGGGCACTGTGACACAGGCTTAAATCCACTGCTAAATGCAACATACACGATTGAGATACAGCACAGGTGGGTGGTGACGTCAGACACCTACTGCTGTATTGTACAGGTTACCGTCTACTTCTAAAGACTCTTGAGTGTGAGTGGGTTTCTAAAATAGCTGAAACCTCCTGATCAGTACCCTGTAAGGGCGTCCATAACTTACGACTTCTTTTAAATGGGAGCACTTCACCGACAGTTCGTGAGAGCAGATATGACGATGACACAAACTATAGTCCCACGAGCTGCGTTGTAAGAGGCAAGAACGCTTGCACGAGCACTTGAGAAAGTGTCTGGTTAAGAAACGCCGTTAAATGCATTTGACATATATCACTCATCAGCTTTGGAAATGCCTGCCGGCACGTTTCTAGTAATAACAGTGTCAGATTTTAATGAGAAACTGTATATCTGTTGCGAAAGTACACTACCCGCGTGCAAACTTGTGTGAACATGCATCTGCCTGCAAGTTCGTCGTATACTTGGATTTTATGATATTATTTTGCAGGATCTTCGTACGCTGCATAACACAGCCGTAACCCACCGACCTGTTTACCCAAAGACCGCATGCGCTGCAAGAGGCGGACATGACCTTTGTGGAAGAGGTCAAAGCACCCGATGGTGTATGCCTTGTCCACCAAGCCGGCCACGCTGTTTGGCACGGATATACTGCGCGTGAGGGGAACGTGGTCGTCTTTGATGTAAATTTCCAGCGATGATCTGAAAAAGTCCATCACTTGTTAATAGGTTGGGTGGGGGGGGGGTGGCTATACAACTGGCTGGAGAAGTGCGGCTGTACTACACAGACGTGCGAATCAACAGGCTATCAGCCTGAAAAAGTGAAATTGGAATCTCAGTGTCTAATATTCCTCGGATAGCCTTTTTCACATTTTTGTCTAGATTTGCCTTTGTGTATATATGATTCTCTTTCTTCCCTCGCATGCTGAGTAGTAAGAACACAGCTAGCTGTCTCTCCGATCAAAACAAGTGTCAACTGTCAAGGTAGTATTGATCATCCGAACCATTCCCAGCACTGCAGAAAGACGTTTTCCTGAAGTTTTACGAGGTTGTTAAGCGTATGATTCGGGAAACTGCAAAAGTCAATGGCAGCTTTTCTGCTCCTTACTTTACAATCTTTCATCTAGTCCACTCGTTCTAACGCAGTCAACGCAATTCTTGTCTCCATGTCTGTCTTCCTGTGCGTTATTCCGTCGGTCCGTCTTTCTCTCATTATCTCATCTCTCATTTTGGCAGTTGCCAGCACACTATCTTTCGTCTGCTACAAGAAGCGAGGTAGTGTCGGAGGGAAAGAGGGAGAGAGATTTTTATACATTTTTTTAAATGCTCGACAGAACTGAATTGTGTTTCACCTACTGTTTCTTATTGTGTGTGCAAAACACCTACTTTTTCTTGTTGTACTGTTTCTTGTCGTGTGTGCAGAACACCTACTGTTTCTTATTGTGTGTGCAGAACATCTACTGTTTCTTGTTGTGTGTGCAAAACACCTACTGTTTCTTGTTGTACTGTTTCTTGTCGTGTGTGCAGAACACCTACTGTTTCTTGAAGCCAATGGATTCCTTGTCGACTAGCAGTAGATCCACTTGTACTCCAGTGGTACGTCTTGTCTGAGAGGGGGTAAACAAACATCACGATAATATTACGAATCTTTTATAAATAAGACCGATATAACATTTGCCCAGGATCAACATTTTCTTGTTCGCATGCGCATGTATTTGATTATCTAGTTAGAAACGGAAATAAATCGTGAATGTCTCCCAGAGACACACTTTACTGATTTATTGCTTAGTAACATAAACGCGGTCTCGGATAATGGCAGTTTTTTTGTTTGTTCTTTCTTTGTAATAACACTTTAAAAATTAGAGGCCTCGCCTACCCTCAGATGATGTAGACAGCTTCCGACCGTAGGCCCGCCGGCTGGCTGTCTGATTGGTTTCCGCTGTTTTCGTGCCGACAACTTCCGGGTCAGACTGGCATGCGCAAGACGCACCGAGAGGACAAGGCACACAATTCCTGCTATCCCAGCTTCAAGACCGGGGGGAAAAAACCGCGAATGAACGAATGACCACAAAATCGATTAGTCCCCATACGATGGGATGTTTTAAAAATCACACTTTAATTGGAATGTCCAAATAACTAGCCAGACATAAACATAAATGCGTGGGTACGTATATACAGAGAACTGTAAGCAGTAAGACATACGGTTCATCTGCACGGATTTTTGACCTGTAAAGCTTGACCGTGCTCATAGTAGCCTAAACTGGCAGACATGAAGGTCTTCCGTTTCTGTCAAACAGGAATTGACTAAGCTGTTTGACCACTGCGCACCTAAGTTTGATGTCGACATTTATTATTCATTTGTTTTTATATGAAGAATTTTTACATTATTTAGTCTGTCATCCCGCGCTCTCTCCCTCTCTCTCTCTCTCTCTCTCTCGCTTTTGCATTTTCTGGAATGTTCTAACTACGGGTAATCTGGGAGGCTGGCTGGGGGTTTAAGAAAATCTGAAATGGCCGGTGGTTAGAGACTAAATGCAATCTCATTTATATAAGATCGCAAATTAGACTGATACTAAGCTACAGTCACTTAATATTAGGGTAAAATGAAGAAGAATCGACAGAGACAACTGAAACAAGAGTCCACTCACAGACTGAACAAGTCCACTCACAGACTGAAAAACGAGGCCAGGCACAAACTGAGCAAGAGTCAACACAGACAAAGTGAAGAAAAGTCTACTCACAGACACTGTTCAAGACAACTGGCGCCCCCTGGGCGACACACAAGCACGCAATGCCCATGGACTCGAGCTTCTCCTTCAGCTTGCCCTCCATCACTGCTGCTGTGGACTCTGGACCGTGAGCATCGTCGTTCTTCTTGAACTCCCTGACACAGAGACATTGTGGAGGTCAAAGGTCTCTGGCACAGAGACATCATGGAGGTCAAAGGTCTCTGACACAGAAACCTAGGGCTGTTAATATTGAGACCAAAACACCTCGACCCAGAAGCAGAACGAATTACAGTATAAACATCACGATATATCTGACAGAGGTATAGAAATGGTTAAGAGATTTGAGTTTAAATTCTATGACTTAGACTTAAGTGGATATATGGATCAGAGTTCAGTTGTCTGACTGCATTTCAACTATAACAAACGACTTAAAATTTTGGATAGATAGAAGAATAAGGCTCTAGTTTTCGGCAAGGAACTTTCGGGGTTTTCTTTTTTTTTATGTGAATATTAACCAGATTTTTAACATGTATTAGAAGTAATCGACGTAACATTTCTGTGAAAAAATGAATTACGTGTATAAGTATATAGTGTAGCCTGTGTTAACAGGATGTCTATATCATCTTAGACTATAGCGCTATAACGGTGCCGCCAGCCGCTGCTAAACTGTATAAATATTATGATTTTAATCTTAACGTAGGTTTATGTTGTGTTTTTTCTGTAACATCAGAACCACGCTTTTAGGATTTTCGCTGGAAGAACGATTGACGTAACCCCGTATAATATTAGAAGAAAATACTTTGAACAAATAAATATTCTATGCGCACATCTTCAACCTTTGAACATCTCTATTTGCTTTGGAAGAAATACAGGACTTGTGGAGAGTTAACTGAAAGATTACTCGCAGCAAGTTAACAAGCTGAAAGAAGTCTGCACCGATGCAAGACCTAAAACAGAGCGACTAACAGCCATAACTGGCACGAAGACAACAGAACAACCCTCCCCCTCCCCCCATCAAAAAAAAACGTAGTACCGCATATAATATGAGTAGAAGTAATCCTGCACGCGCACCACGCCCAACGTAAACTCGTAGCCCATTATGACAGCGCAGGGCGTGACGTACAAGAGCACATGCACCCAGGTCATGTGACTGAAGTCTGTCACCATCAGCAGGCTCCACAGGGCTAACACGTTCACGATCTACACACAAAGCGGAAATGTTCAGAAACGTATTCAGTACATTCGACACAATCAGTACATTTTACATAATGAGTACATTTGACGTAAGGAGTATCTCCTTGAAGTAAATTTTGCATACGACCGCCTTCTTGACTAAAGGCCTTTCTTATGTTTGGGCTTATATGGCTAGGTTTGGCGAGCTGGACTGTATGTTAAATTCGTCCTGTTGAGACCGACCTTGGCTCGTGCTTGTCTACGAACCGTTCCCACAATGGTCGGAGTCAGCAGGGTTTTTGGTGGCGTAAGGCGTCCTCCCTCACCTCCCTGCTTCCTCTATCAGCCAAAAGTTTTATTTATTAAAGTAACTCCATTTCAAAATCTCTTATCGCCAGGTTAGGGCTTAGGACTTGCTTAATTTTCAGTGCTCGGCTTTCATAGCTGTCTTGGGGAAAAAAGGTATCGCGTTTTCAAACACCATTCTTTGTTCTGTACTGCATGTATTTCAGATCTGGTCTCACAAAGTACCAACTGTAAAAGATGGTACTTGTCTTTGTTGTGTCTAGGGTCATTGTTAATATTTTCACGCCTTCATTTCACAAAAAAATTCGTTGCGTATAGCCACACTATCTCTCTGACTTTTAATTTGCTATCCTTGTGACTTCCTTTATGTGTGCAAGGCGAAGTTTCCATGTTACTTATCGTTCTTAAACTTTTGGCCCATCAGTGATTTCTGCTCACCAATCGTGCCATCCAAGACTTTAAACATACCCTAGTAAGATCCATTCAGAAAGGGGAGGTTACGTTAATGCCATTTTATCCAGTGACATTGAAAAAATAAAAAAGAAAGAAAAACGGCAAACAAAAAAGAGCCTTTAAAGAAAAGGTAACCGCAGGTCCTTCCTTCCCTTTCTGCTTCCTTTCTTCCCTTCTTTTTGCCTGTCTGTTTGTCTGTTTTGTCCTTTTATAATTTGCTTTTCCCTTTTCTTTTTATTTTCTTCATTTATTCTTTTGATTTTCTGTCTGTTGGTGTATTTCGTATTCGTTAGATATAACAGTATTCCATAAAGTTAATATTGTATAAATACATATACTGTGCAATGTCGTCTTTTTAAAAAATAGATATGAAATGCACCTGTGCAACTGTGTTGGTAGGTAGCTTTGTGAATTGTGATATGTGATGTCTGTCACTGCGGTAATGATTGTTAAGAAGAACGAAAGGGCGATAAAATGGTCAACGTTCATTAACGGCGTTTCTCAAGTGAACAATTTGCCTCCCAATTCGCCGATCCCAGTCGTGTGCACAGACTTATATATCCGGCTGAGAACGGCATTTGCAGCCTCTCGATGACTGTCTGGAGCCAACTGAGAGTGTACGTCAGAGCTCAAGCCATCATCCGCGCTAATCCAAAGCTTCGCTTCTCTTGTTCGCTCATCTGTGCCCACGTACAGTCTGCCAGGACACACCTGCCAGCCAGTCGACAGGTAAACCCTAACGGCGGCAATACACAGGGACAAAGCTACCACTTTCCAGCATCCGAACCAATTATCCCGCCTTTTCATCTCTCGACACCAGGACGACTGGTTGCAAGGAGGAACGTGACTGCAACTCAGGTCACGTTCGGCGATCGCCAACAGTCGCCTGTGACGGATGAAACCTCGATCGACTTCACCCCCCCCCCCTCACCGCCAGCAGTCATTAACGACATCTTCGCTGCTGCGTCACTGCCAGAACGGCTCTCTGATCTGTACTGAGACTTAGAATGACACATGTATGTATCATCCTAGCTGAGACTCCCCCGCGATAGTTCAAGTGGAAGTGTTTGTTCTTGTCATTTGTTAAGACGACACTTCTGCTATTTCCAGTATCTCTTTTGTTTCTCCCTCTGTTTCTCTTAAATGTTACAATTTTACAGCAGTTCTTTCACTGCCGACAAGATAAATTTGGCAAGAGGTATAATAGGTCAAGATTGCCGTCAACATTGAGTCTACGTCGATTTTAAGGCTGATTATGCGGCATATCGACCCAAACCGACTGAGCCACTGATTTACTAAGAAGTAAGCTCACAATCTTGTCAGATAAAGGTCTGTATCAGCTGATATCGGTTCGACATAACGTTAAAATTCTGCATCCTGCAAAACACTTAAAAAGCTTCTTTCTCTCAAATCCTATTTAGTATTTATTAACATGACGTTCCACGGCGTTATAGAATTTTAGACTCCTTCCGCACCTTCTCCCAAGTCAATCGTTTCCTTAATTGTGCAAATTTTGTTTAATAAAGCTTATCTGAATGACCTTCTTAGCTTAAACTTTTAGTTCCTTGTGGAAAAAAATCTTCAGATTGAACACCGTTTTATCTACAATGTTACCAAGGCCAAGGCCAGTTGAAGTCACTGTGACTGTAAGTTACCAAGAGGTCCCAAGGATCACGTGACCTGTGCACGCAACAAGGACCGCAGGCGCTGTACCCACACAGAATGCATACTCTGCAACCTTCACCTTGTTTTCTCCGTCGGATTATCAATTATTAAGTAATGACAAATGTCTTTCGTATCTCTAGCTGATATCATCCAGTCCTGCAACAGTTACGGAATACGTGTATATATATATATAAACACTATATATATATGTGTGTGTGTGTGTGTCAGTCTGCCGCTTGATAACCTCCCATCAATAAGAGTCAAGGATTTAGTGACGCCAGCTCCGTGTCCCAAATGGTTTTATCTGACCTTCATCTAGACAACACCCCACGTGCATTCTAGCAATACCATGCTGCAATATTTTTCTCGTCTCACAAGGTCGATTTCTGATAATCATGCTGGTACAAAGTAATAATCTGAACACTATCTCTTTAGGTTTCGAATGGGGGGGGGGGAAGTGTGAGGAATTAAGCGAGTGGTTTTAATAATTTTTTAAAACCAATGTCGTATTACACATACCTTGTCGCAGAATGCGTCCATGAAGCCCCCCAAAAGAGGGTCGTCCACATTGCCATGGATACGTCGATGAACCTTGGCCACGATGCCGTCCACGTGATCCAGGAAGTCGTGAAGAACGACCAGCAGACAGCCAGTCCAGTGCAGGTGGTATCTGAAGCAGTCAGAGACGCCTTTGTTACAACGTGCGCTCTACTGCTTCCGTGACTAGCAGGGAGACCTTTTTTGTGACTAGCAGTAGTAGCATTAAGGGCCTTGTGACTAGCAGTAGTAGCATTAAGGGCCTTGTGACTAGCATCTGGGCCTTGTGACTAGCGTTAGGGCTTTTACAAGCTTCAGGCCCTCGTGAAAGGCCATTTTGTGACGAGCATTAGGCCCTTGTGACTAGCACGAAGGCCCTTTTGGTGACTAGCATTAAGACCCTTGTGACTAATATTAAGGCCCTTGTGACTAGCATTAAGACCCTTGTGACTAGCACTAGGCCCTTGTGACTACCACGAAGGCCCTTTTTGTGACTAGCATTAATGCCTTTGTGACAAGCATTAAGACCCTTGTGACTAATATTAAGGCCCTTGTGACAAGCATTAAGACCCTTGTGATTAGCACTAGGCCCTTGTGACTACCACGAAGGCCCTTTTTGTGACTAGCATTAAGACCCTTGTGACTAATATTAAGGCCCTTGTGACAAGCATTAAGACCCTTGTGACTAGCACTAGGCCCTTGTGACTACCACGGAGGCCCTTTTGGTGACTAGCATTAAGACCCTTGTGACTAGCATTAAGGCACTTGTGACTAGCGTTAGGAGCCTTTTACTGTTACCAGCATGAAGACCCTTGTGACTAGCATTAAGGCCCTTGTAACTAGCATTAGGGCTCTTGTGACCAGCATTAAGGCACTTGTGACTAGCGTTAGGAGCCTTTTACTGTTACCAGCATGAAGACCCTTGTGACTAGCATTAAGGCCGTTGGGATTTCGTTTCTGTTATCTCCTCCTCTCTCCTCATCCCAACATTATCCACAACTTTAATTCTGTGGGTACCTGCTGGAACATGTGATCACACTGGCTAGGCTGACTGCCTGACCACGTTGTCGGCTGCACGTTACAGTTATTCTGGAGTGAAGTTGTCAAACTGACCTGATACCTTATAGCTTACTGGGTGAGTTGCGTGTTATTTTTGCACTGATATCGGGTGACATGTACTTATCATCATCGGAACACACAGGGGACGTATAGACAATGAATTGACTGACTGACTGACAGCCATGCAAGCAAATAGGAAGACCGAGAGACTGAGAGAGTACGAATGACAGAGAGCATACAGCAGTGGAGTGCAATTCAAATTCGTTTAAGCGACGTAGTTACTTACTTGAGACAGCCAGCTATTGGAATCGCAAGTACAGTTCTGGCCCAAGACACGATGTTGGCCGTAAACACAGTGACCTTGATGTCCCCGACCGTGACCTCTCGTGGCACGCGCTGGACCATGGGGGACAACCACACTTGGAGAGGGGAGTACACGTAGTCGTCATAGTAGCCCACCTGTCAGGTGGAGGTGGAGAGGGAGGAGAAAACTTCAACAATCAGTAGATGCATACAATGCATTTTCCATTAACGTTACTGCTGTGCGGATTAAGCATTCGTGGATTGTAAGACTACATGTATGAGAGACTTAAAGCTATCGGCCAAAGGACTCATTAGCAGGAAATTTTCCGGACAAAGCACGCCTGGTCTAGTGTACTGGTATATGTCAACAGTAATGACAGTCATAGACTTTAAGTGCTTTATTAGACTGAACATCGTGCCTGCGACATTGATGTATTGAACTGAAAAATTGCTCAGTGATTTCAGGGGTGGCATTTGTCCCCTAAGCCCACTAGCTGTGATGGGATTTCTCAGGCAACGTACGCGGAGTGCTTTTTCTGGGAACCTTCCGGGTAGCAAACAAGGAAGCTAGAGTTACAAGAGAAGAAGAGATAGAACAGCATAAAACTAGATGGATGGAGACGGGGCAGATGGTCAGATGGACTGCTACACGGAAAACTGGCAACTCGTACAGGACACAATGCAAGCGCACAAGACGGCATACACAATCCTCGAACGCGTGCGCTAACGCGAGGAATAATTAGCCCCCGCATATACTGAGCATAAAGGCCGAGCCTCAGTGGCCAGGGTGCCCTCCAATACCACTCTCTATATACGCCCAAGGACATAACAGGAGTTCGGTCGTCCGTTAAACAGATCATTACAAAGCTGTTTTGTTGCATTTGGTGATAAATCTGCTGACTGTTTCTATGATTCCGGTAACGACTGGCACTGGGACCGGTAATGCTAAGCAATGAGTCCTGCTCAAACATTTATCCAGCAACTTGTTCTGATGGTCAGAAAAGCTACGAAGCAAAAAAAAAAAAAAGGGGGGGGGACGACGCTTATATCACGAAAGTTGTAATGACAGCAAACATATCTCGTAACGAGTTTTATAGGGGCTTGTTTGTTCTGCAGATTTTGTAGTAATCGTTTCTATTATATCCGCTATAAGAGATTGCATTCACCCTTCCATATCACTCCTCTTTCTTTCCTCTCTCCCCTCTCCATCTTCCTCTCCCTCCCACACATGCACACACACAGGGACACACGCCCACGCACGCACGCACACACACAGAAACTTGAACAAAGCTATGATCGTTAAGCACATCCCATCCCGAAAAAAAATTAATCACCCCATCTTAATAAGTCTCCTTTATTACTGTTGGTAAAGAGTTTCGATTCTATACTTGATTCCTAAGCGGGAATAAAAGTTGTAGAAAAGGAGGACGTCTCTTACAATACCCCCCCCCCCCCCTCAATAGATTTGTCATTCGTCTGTTTATTCTCTCAAAGACAAACCGACTAATTTTATCTGTATGTTTCACGGCCACTGAATGAAATAAAAGTCGTAGTCAGCAAAACACGACAGCAGATAAAAAGTAGCACTTGTAAACAACAACCATAATATCGAAGAAAGACCACAGCAGCACACAGCCAGTGGCATATTGTAAATAATATATACGACGGCGTAGAAAGCAGTCTTTAGTACAAATAACAAAGTACTATATAGCAAAGCGCACATTAAAGTCATTTATAGCACAAAATCCAAGAAATTGCAAGACAAAAGAACTAATATCAAGCAGCACTAAGTACCATACAGCAGTACACAGCAGACTACATGCCAGCACAAATACTTTATAACAATCCAATGCACGTAAGCACGTGAACGTGTTCAACAATAAAGAAAAGAACGTGGACAGGAGGGGTGAGCATACCAGCAAAAAGAGGAGGGGTTCTACCAACTTGACCAACAGGCCGGCTAGGTAGGGCAGCAGGCCCAGTAGAGACCACAGCAGCATTTCACTGACCCCGTGTTCCCGATCTCTGGGCAGCAGCAGACGACAACAGTGCGGCAGGACACTTTCCGTCAGCTGTGCGAACATCATGTGCACAGCGCACATCCTGACCTTTGACACGTGATGGTCCAAAGGTGGCCGCTTGATAATTGGCAGGGCTCGACGAACAATTGGGATGCAGTCAACGCACGCACAGATAGAGAGAAAAATGATAAAGAGGGATAGTGGAGGGAATGACAGCTAGAGGATGAGAAAAGAAAGGAGGAAAGAAAGAAAGGAGAACTGACTGAGGTTTGGAATGAATAACTTAAACTGGGACCTGTTCAACAGACACCTGACTGATATTCCGTTTTGCGCATGCGGCTGTGAACAAGAAACAGTTCAACACTACTTACTAGACTGCCCTCACTACAACGACATTCGAAAAGATACTCTTTTTACTGTTTGCCTACCCGCACCTGTTGTTATGCATGTCAATCTTCTATTGCAAGGAAACCCAAGTTTGCCTAATTCTGTGAATACTGATGTGTTCTTAAGCGTCCACAAATTTAGAAAAGAATCTAAACGTTTCTAAAAACATATCTTTACAGCCTTGTCTTAGTTTATGTGAACTCGGTGAAAAAACTTCTCAGTAGCCTACACAACAATCTGCATCTAAAAGTTCGTCGCTCACCCGGAGTCTCATTATCCCGTTCTCAGAGCCCTTTCTAATGCTATCGATCAATGTCCAAAGTGAATGGCACATATGATACTCTAACTGCAGCCACCCACGTTCTAACCCCTTTCCTTCCGTTTACTTCTGTCTAACACTAAAATAAACGCAGGACGTTCATTCTACATTTGTCCACCTTTAACCTCCATCTGTTGTTATGAACTCTATTGTGTACTATTCTTGTGTGACGGCTGCATGCAAATTGCTTAGATTTTATATGGTGACCAGAACATAAGCTTTTAGCTTTTATGGCACCCGATATTTGTACAAATGTAGTCGAAATGTTAAAAAAAGGAGAAAGAGGGATAGCGGAGTGAATGACAGCTAGAGAGAGAACGGGTACGAGTACACCCGAACATGAAAGCAAGAGGAAGAAAGGTATCAAGGAACAAAAGAAAGGAGAAAGAAAATGAATGAATGAAATTTTTTTTGCTTACAAAAAAATAAATAAATAAAAAGCAGTATATGCATTTCTTCATGTTAGTGGCCAGGCTCATGTAGGCATTGTGAGTCATTGACAAATAATAATAATATATATCTTTAGTTTAGAGAAAAACATATCCGAAACACAAATGTATTTCAGTTTAGGATAATGAAAAAAAAACCCAAGCGTATAGGTTCGATACGCTTAGGCATGAACAATATAAAAGGAATACTTACTATTTCAGTATTTCACAATTTTCTTTACGCATGCAACCTTCGTTCACCTTGTCAGACCCAGCGAGGATGCTTAGTCCTGACACTCAGAGGTAAACTGAATCACTGTACACGATAGATCTAGATGTGAACAGAGATAAGGAGTATCTCTGATGTGAACAAACCATTTCCTTTTCATCTCTTCCTGATCACTTAAAATAGTTTGCTGTCTCACATCTTCCCTTGGTTCGAGTGAAAGGACCGCGAAAAGATAAATATGTCTGAATGTTTATGCCAGTTCGATGCCTCGTACAGGAGTGGAAACAACAATTAAGCTGAATTACTCCGACTCGAGAACTCGAGAACACAGAACGATAAGCCTAGATCAACATAAGCGTCTATATCGATGACGTACACCGTAGAAACCCGTGATGCGACTGTAGTCTGACGTAATTGTCCTCGCGTGTACGTGTGCTGACGTCCCCGACAGAACAAGTTATTTCTGTCGGTGGGCGGGGACTGACAAGGTGGGTAAATTTCTATTTATTATTAATTAACCAATCTATATTTTAAATTTAATTTTTTTAAATTAATTTTAATAATAGGGACCTGCTCAGCTGGGTATAGAAAGTCTGTTAGTCAAGTCTAAATCTAATTTTTGTCTCTTTCATTCTGCCCTGTCTGCAACATCTGAAACTCGGGGATAGCTTACGTTTTACCAGCAAGTCCACGTGCGTGTGTGTGTTACATTGTGGGCGCGTTCGGGCGAGTGTGTGTGTGCTCACTGAATCATTTTATAAAATTTTGATCCGCATAAATATTCTTACTATATTCGTATCTTCAAAGCGTGACGACAGACATTATATAACACTTGAAAAAGAAATTCTTCTACTGCCTGCTGTTTACAGCACTTGCTCGAGACCTAGATAGGGCATATTACTATTAAATAAACCGTCATGATGACGTAATAGCTGACAGCTGTTGGACATCAGCAACAGTAAAGCCCAACTTTGTGGAATGCAAGGGACACAACACCAGCGAAACACAGCAGCTGCCGACGGTTAAGAGTAGTATCCCCTTAAACAATTGTCTTGGAAAGTACGGGTCCAATAAAAAGAATGTCAAATATGTGCGTGCGCGCATGTTCAGGTGTACATGTATGCATAAAATGCATAAAATCAATAATGTGATTATTTTTGAACAGATGGTTCAAACACAGAGGAAGGAAAGATCAAGGACAAATGGCGTCTTGCTAATAATACAGGCGCTCAGGTCTGACTTAGTCACTTTCCTAACCGAACTTGATGGATATAAATATTATTGAGGAGTTTTTTGCCTCGGGTGGATGTGTGAGATAAGCTCATATGTGTTTGTTTCAAATCAGTACCTTTCCAGGGTGATTTAAACATCCAAACATACCCCAGAACTCCTGTCTCCCACAGGAAATTGCAACTCATGGCGATTAAGACCAAACGATAGACCTTAATTGTCCTAAAATGACGACTTCCACTTGTCTGCAAGGCCCAGGTCCTGAAACAAGACGCAGTCAGATCAGACAAATATACTTCAGTGTGCATAGACTTCATACACAGTCATCATTGTTTAAGGGCTTTATTGCAGTAGTAATGCTAGATTTAAAAAAAACCTCTACATGCAATATGCATGGGGAATGGGATGGCCGAGTGGTTAAAGAGCTGACCTCTGAACCCGAAGGCGCTGGTAATTAAAGCGTACTTACACACTTGTATGCAATTAATCAGAGATATTACAATACAAGACGGGTCCATCAGTTCTCATCGCGAGAAACAACAGGAAGCTAAACAGCTGGGCAGAGTTCGCTGGCGTTGTACTTTGTACTGATGAATCTTCTTTCTCAGCAGCCATGCAGCTCTTCAGATCTGGAGTACATGGACCACAGCTACCGAAATAGGTCGCGGGTACTCCAGAACACATGCAGGTCCGCTGGAGGTAGTGCTCTTACCGCTGTGTTTATTAGCCACATCAGTATGTGCATGCATGCGAGACAGAGGAAAGATCGACGGAGGAAGGCGGGGTGGGGGTGGGAGTGGGGAGTGAGAGAGAGGGAGGGAGGGGGCTGCGGACAAAGAAATTCAAATCATATATAATTGTTTAAAATGTATTCATTAACCATCAGGCAAGTGTCTAATACTTCATATGGCAGTTTTTTTAAAGACTAAAACACAACAGACAGTTTGCTCTGAGTAACTGGGACACCAGGTTACTTTATGATCGGGCCACTTGTGATGTCTGAAGCAGAGGCCATCGGTGAACATGTCGCTGCCAATTCACACGATAAACCTGCGTGTGTTTAGTACTGCGATACAGCTTGCAGTGAACGCTAGATGGGTTTTCTGATCTCTTCAAGCATTTTTATTGAAAAATGTACTGTGATACAAACTGACTTAATGTAGGTATGCAGCATCTGCAGTGTTCCTTTTTTCAAAAAAAAAATTGTTCCCTTTGTAATATTTTAGAGATTTTTCTGTCGGAATGCCATAAATACACTCTGGTTGTAGCTAAATAAACTGCGCTCTAATATGCTTCATTCTCAGTTGGTCTGAAGAATGTGACACTCGATACATCTTTGAGCACCGATGGGATGTTCATATAAAATACATACTTACATATTAAAAGGGATGAATTTTTTTGTAAAAAGAAGGATGCATCCTTCGTTGTAGGTAGGTAGGTAATTTTAGAGGGACATACAGGGCTTCCACCTTGCGGTGTTTTCGCACTATGGAGGATAGGGTACTGAAAAAACCACGTCAGACTGACAGCTGGAGTAAGATGGTCGGTGTGGAGATGGCAAATAGAGTCTGAAAAACGTTTAACTCCGGGAAATAATGTTTGCTCACACCTAAATAAGAACTAACAGCCTTCCACATGCTACTCCGCAGCTCTACCTGCAGATTTATCCAGGCACCTGCGGGTGCACCCTTCCCCAGTACTGCTGTACCTGTTTCGTGTGTTGTGTGCACGCGCGCATGTCGGGCTCTCGACTAACATATGCAGTCGCCGTCTTACGTCAGTGAAAGCAGACAACATATTTGTAAGCCCGTCTCGGTGCTTTCTCTGTTACACTCGTCTGTTGTGTCTGTGCCGGCTTCTGTGTAGGTTGGCGGCAAATGGCCCCTCTGTGTGAAATTTGTCTGGTCACTGCCACCCTTATGTAGACCTGGTTGCGTGTCATCTTATGTCGGTGCGCGGCGATCACTGCTGACAGAGACACAGGTCATAGAATGTGCAAATGACTCAAGCGAAGAACGACTCTAGCCTAACAGCGGGAAGGCTGTTTTTTGTTACCAGTGGGTCGCTATGGTTCAGCAGGGTGTGAATGGCTAGCAAACTCCCACGGGGCAGCATTGTGTGTCTTGGTCTGGCACGGGTGAGTTCAAGATGTGCCGGATATTTTCTGACCAGCATGTGACGCCTAGGTGAAAGAACGTCTATGGTGGTCGGAATCTCAGCACACAGGCAGAAGACAGGTTGCTAATAATCCTCACAGACCTGCAGATGCGTCTTGGTGACTTTTCAGCATATCGCTGGGGTGGTCTTTGCATGGTTTGTAGACTGCACAGTTGTCTTCTTTCGTAATGTATAAACACAAGAAGAGCGACGTTCTGAAACTTTCACCTGCCGAAAGCTGTAATAAAGACAAGATTTTTCTCTTCTCTAAAATATGAGTTTCCGTGTTTTGCAAGAAGTGGATATTACATGGCTGACTAAGGCAACCAAGTTACGGAGGGTAAAGACTTCACAGCTATATCTGACCTCTGCTGGAATGGTGTCGGGTGTTCAAGAACGGACGGACTTTAGAAAAAGTTTTAAGTAATATTTTCCGACAAACATGACATGAGAGGACGACAAAGTTGCCTGTGGTTTTCAAGACATCTCTTCTACCAACAGCAGCAACGGCTTAGGATCACGATGGCCATAGAACAGCACCTGTTTCAGCAGACCTGTCGTCTGTATCTGGAAAGTGACTGCAGATGACCGAAACGATGACAAATGTGACGTTACCTTACGTAACTGTCACTGTCATTTCGACTATGGCTTCAGCACAAAGTAAGTTGTGTCGTGCTGCATCGCCAACCATGATCAGTGAATCATTGCCAATTATTATAATTGAATCATCGTGTATCTTAATCTAACTGTATTGTAATTTATTGTCACATTTATCTATATCTATGTGAAAGTGTCTGTCCGTGTGCTTGTCTATTGATCAGGTGGTGGTGGGGTTGCCTGTGGTCTTTGCTGTTTTTGGTTGCGTTCACTATGAACGTTTTGTTCACAGTTTTCGTTTGCTTTTTGTGGGTCTTCGGACCAGGCGAGGCAAAAAGAACATGTATCTATTTGTCGGACGACACCACCTAGCGGTGAACACTAGTCTGCAAATCAAACACTGACGTCAACGCTTGCCATGGTGTCAAAGACGCCAGAGAAGATTCCACAGCCGATGTGCTGAAGGACTTTAATTGTGGTAACAACAAAATAAAAAATACTAGGCCAAGCTAAATACTTCATGATACAAGACAAAACAAAAGAATAAAAGAATAAACTGTGCTCGAAATCATACTCGTAATACAGAAATTAAGTGTTGATTTAAGGCAAAGCATTATAGTTAAAAAATTCAATATAACCAGAAAGCTGACCATGCATCCAGAATCTTCGAGTCTTTAAGTACATCACAGACGTAAATCAGATATCTTAATTTATCTGTGCACATCTCTATTATATCCACGTTATCCATTTATATGTACGGCAGAACTTTCAACGAAACGGAATGATCCAAACGCAGTATTCTTTAGTCCAAACATGTGAATAGTAACCAGGTAATAAAACCATTCTTTTCCTTCCGCGCATTGCATAGTAAGTCGCGGCCTGCTTGGGAGACGCCGTGACACCAGAAGAAGGCGAGACGCGGCCAGCCAGTGGCTTTGTTCGGTGACAGAAAAAAATGTTCAGCCTGAACATAGACTGTCTGTGGCCTGAAGAATCATAGTGCTTTCGGGGACACTAGCCGCGAAGTGGGCCTGAGAAAACCCAGTGCACTTAAAGATCACAAAGTACCTTTTCACTCTGTTCGCAAATACGTGCCAGACGAAAGGTCAACTGATTTCACTAGAATCTTCACTTGATCTACATGTACACGGGTATCTCTTCAGAAGAAGAACCTTGCCGTGATTTGAAGCTGGCCTTACAAAAGCTGTTAATTTGTAGTCACTGTATCAGGGCTTCATTGTTAGAAGTTACCGACACAAAGAAAGGTTTCTGGTCATCGTCTTTCCTGAAGCTGTTTGTGTCTCTGGTGCTTTATTGGCTTCTGCGACCCCCGAGTAGATCGTGACGGGACATGGGAGGTGCCTCATGATTACGTGATTGTCTCTGAGACGAGTTAAGATCGTGCAGACATGAGTGGTAAGTAGTTTCCTTTCCAGAACATCCATCGTCTCGACCGGCAGCACAAGCGAATAATTAAAGAATGTTTTGATTGTTGGTCTCTCATCTGTGCACTACTCGGCCGCAACCACCAAACGACTGCTGGTAGACTCGAGACAAATATAGCAACACACTTTTTGGCTGACACCCCCCACCACCCCGTCACCCCCTTCAAACGATTCCTGCCACGTCATCCGCTACAGCCTTTCCTACTACAGCTACGACAACGAAAAAGAAGAAGATGAAAAAGTAAAAGAAGAAGAAGAGGGTGATGATAATAAAGATGATGGTTGTTCTGATGGCATCGAATAGAATCGAAATTTATATTCCATGGTAAAACCATCAACAGGCAGTCATGTACACCTGGGTTTTTGGAGGTGTTTTCATCTCACGACCGTAACACGCATTGATCGGCATTGATCGACAGAATTTGGCCAGCAGAAGTTTCCTGTGCCCCTAGCCTTTTCAAACATTGCTTGTCCGTCCGTCCGTCCGTCCGTCCGTCCGTCAGTCAGTAAAGAAAGATCAGTTTTAGTTATGTTTATCCACCCATTATTTTGCGACAGCTTCTATCAATACCTATACTCCACTTCTATCCCAGACTCCTCTGCGGCCAACGACAGCAGCGACAACAGCTATCAGAAGGTGGTCATCACGGTGGGCGTCATGGTCGGCGCCATCCTCATCGCCTTCATCGTGGCCAAGATCGTCGACTACTGCTACGACCACAGCATTGCGCACAGGGACGACGCCAGCGACATAAGCGAGCACACGCGCAACCTGATCAGAGCGCGACTGGTCGTCAGCCAGTTTCAGAAGAAGGTCAACAATGATGGCACCGACGAAGACAAACAGACGGAGCGTCAGAGAAAGGTCCGTCCACCAGCCTGTCTACCTGTCTATATGCACTCCTCTCTGTTTTGTGTGACTATGGCTTCTGCTGTCGCAACAATAACCCATCCCACAAAAGTGCAAAATCATTGCGAGACAGGACACTCCCCCCTAAATCTACACGTGTGCGAACGAGTGTGCGCGTGTGTATAAGGCTGCCTGGCTCATCCTATCCCGGCTTTCCGCTCTCCTCAAGGTGCTGCGCATCTGGTCTGAGAAAGGCAAGCTGTCCAGAAAGATCGCCGACCAGCGGCGGACAGACGACCACAAGAAGCAGACGGCCCAACGACACGAGCTGCTTGCCAGGATGGACCGCGCAATGGACGACGGGAAGATCACATCCACCCTGCAGCGCGCCGCCACCAGCCTGCTGGTTGTGTCCGAGACGGACCCGGTCAACAGACCGCCCGGCGTCCGGCGGATCAAGCGGACCGTTCTCGGGCTTGACAACCCACCGCTGGGCTCCAACGCCTCGGGAGCAGGAAGCGCCACCCCCACCCCGAAGGTCAGCATCGTGGTAACCCACGCCCAGGACGACCAGCCTCCACCCGACAGTTCTTCTCCACCCCCCAGTTCTCCTCCACCCCCCAGTTCTCCTCCGCCCACCAGTCCTGTTAGCAGTTCGGCGAGCAACACGCCTGACGACCATCGCGCCTCAGAAGATTATCGAAGCCAGGCCGTGTCAGAGAATTCCGAAGACATTCTCTTCCGAACACGTGCAGACAACAATGATATTGCCAGAACTTCCGGAATCGACAAGGTGGAGGCTCCGGTCCTGCCCGTAGAGACTAATTTCACGCCGGGGGAACGATACACAGGTCAAGGTCATGACCAGACAACGTTTCCGCTAAATGTCCAAGGTGGACTGACACAGGTGAAGGAAGAGGTTGAAACTGAGGTCGTAAAGGTTGGGGCCCCAAATCCCAAATCTTACGACAAGACCAACACAGCTGTTTCCGAGGAAAAGGAGATAACGCGACCCATTTCTGGCACCAAGGGAAACAATTCAAAGAAAAGCAGTAACCCTGCACGTGGCAAATCCACTTCTCGGCCAGGGTCCCTGCTTTCCAGGAAAGGTCTCACGATAGTAGTGACGTCACAGGACGAAACACGCTCGCGTCGAGCTCAATCTGCCAAGAACATTAGACCGAGCCATGAACAGTCGAGAAGTAGCAGCACTCCTGCCCGCCACGGCCGCCAGCCCGCTAAGAACGGCACGATAGACTATGCACAGTTGGGGAGTGCCAGCACTCCTGCCTACCAGCCCGCTAAGAACGGCAGGGTAGACTATGCACAGTTGGGGAGTGCCAGCACATCTGAACTGGCCGCTAAGAACGTCACGGCTCATTCCACGCCATCAGGTGCTGTAACAGCAGGTCACACACTATCGGAAAGTCCTTGTACTCCAGTACGTGACAAACCTCGCCCCAAAACCTCGCACCAAGGTATTCCCAGCACTACATCTTTTAGAACTCTAGCGAAAGTCTACAGAAACACTATGGGGTTGAAAGTGCACAGACCTGTAACCGCAAAGATGACATCTCAGAACTCTGTTCAGGGTGATGAAGAAGTGGTCCAATCAGCTGGAAACAGCAGCAAAGCAAACCAAGGGGTCCCAGTGAGGGCCAAAAGTGCGAAATAAAGGTGGCGTTTTAGGTAACACGTTTAACTCAACAACAGGCTTCATGGCTTAGCGCGATATTTAATCCTACAGTCTTTCAAAAAACAGTGTGTTAGATCAAGCCCATTACCACCCTTGATGCTCACCTAAAAGGGCGAAGAAAAGGGCAAGATCTGCTGAGAGTGCAGTTACACGATGGACACAAAAACCGATTCAAAATCTCTGTGAAGTTTTGCATTGTTGAGCTGAGAATCTCAAAACCTCAGGCAGCACCAAGTTGACAAAGTATTTTATGAGTTGCACTGGCTAACTTCACAGCATATCCTTTTCTACTATGAACTGACAGCTTACAGTCAAATTGTTGTAGACAAATCTTTCTCTGGCAAAATACAAGCTGTAGTACATTTTATAAATATATTGTTGTTTTGTCTGCAAACTATTTCATTCTTTAGCAGTGTACATGTTGATTATCTTATACCTGAAACTGAAAGAATTAAATTATTCAGATATTTATTGTTGCTCAGATTACAGATTTAGATACCCTCCCCCACAAAAATGTTAAATGTGAAAGAAAGAAACAACAGAATAAATAAGTGGACGGACTTTTAATTCAGTACAGAAAGCAAAACAATGCATTAACAAAACAAAATCAGGGTGAACATTGCATAAATCATGATTACATGAGACCAAACAGTTAAGTAATCAATGAGGTCATTGTAAGAACATGTACATTGAGTATATAGTCAAAAAAAAAAAAAAAGAATTTGTCAGAAAAGCTTGTGTGAAGCAAGATCAGGCTTGTCCTAAGAAATCACATCACATTCAACTTATAAAATCGTTGCTTTTACCAACTTACTGCTGCCAAAGGTAATGATTAATCAAGTTAATTATTTAATGTGAGTTTGTTGCAAATGTGATCATAAATGTCTTATCTGTTACTGTGACCAAGCAAAGAGTAATTAATGAGAGAGTGCTCAGCATGTCAAAACGGAAGACAAAAGACTTTACTGAAGTGGCACTCTTACTTTTGCTGAAAGGTCATTAACACTAACTTTTCCAGGCAAGGCACTTAGCATTCACTCGTAATAAATGAAAGTCAATCCAGGGTTTCTAGTAAATATGAACATGACCAGCCTAGCTGATGGTTTGGTCATCTTTGCCAACAGATAATTTTCCACAGCACCAGCAGCCACAAACTTCTCTGCAGTTTGACTCATGACGCGAAAGTGTATCATTTGATCTTCTCTTTATATCTTCAAGAAGAAAACGGCGCAGGTTGTGGAAATACTGTGAACCTCAACATGACTTCAGAGGTTTTTGCTCTATGCTTGACATGCTCGAACGAAAAGAATAACTGCAGCTATCTGCATAAAGGGAGAGCAGCACTCCATGGGTGATAGGTCTCTTTTCTACTGAGCCACCACGAAACATAAAATGGAAGCTTGATCAGTCAGGAAAACTTTACGAAAATCGAAATTGAGACCTTGTCGGTGAAGTGGCTTCCCCTAAAGACAGATCCCAGCTGTGTAGACCCAGCAGTAAAATTGCAGTGACAATGGATCAGCATTGTCACTTGTCAAGGTTGCTACAAACAGTTGAGAACCTGCAGACAGCTTGCTATCCTCAACCCTTCATGTCTCATTCTTTTACATTTCATTTTACATGCACATATTTTCACTAAAGCAACTGTGGTACTAATTCTTTCTCATTGAAATTTCTCTATACATGAACAAACTAAGACTGGATTGACTTTTGAGCCAATAGTTGCTTGTTGATATCAACCCTACTTTATACGTCCTACACAAGTGAACCTTTACCTGTAGCTGGATAATGGCTAATGGTATTGCAGTGATATGGGAGACCATACAACGGGCACTTTGACAGGCTCCCTTAGCTTAAAGTTTTCAAATGTTTCCCACTGGCCATGTTAAAGATACAATACTGTTTGATAGGAAGAAAGCTGAATCACAGTCGTAATTTTACAGACTGAAATAAACAAATGACTGAACAATTCTAAACTGCTCAAGCTGTCATAATTCCCAAAATATTTATAAGAAAGTTAGAAAGGGTGAAGTCCAATTCAGCTGTACAGCTTTCTGATTGCACAGATGAAATCTTTAACAAACAAAAATCTTATTGCTCCATTATGTGATGGGTTGCCTTTGTCACCTGTCTGATTGCTTTGGTTAAATACATGTACAAAAACAAAATGTTTGTTGCTCTGTAATTATATAAGCAGCACATGCATTTGTAAAACAGAAAATGACTGCAACAAAATTAAAATGTTTTCACTGGAGTCATCACAACAGTCATAATAAAAGGTCCTGCATCATCTGCTCATGTTCGAAAAAGGAAATTTGTGCAGTATCCAGCACCCAAAGTTAAACTTCATCAGCTAACTTTGAAAAAAGGTAAAGGTCCCTTGACCATTTTAACTCTTTGACGCCACCACAGACGGATTTCAACCGACGGCCGACTGACCGTAGAGGCTGCGCAGGTTGAAACCATCCGACAGATTCAAAAACTTGCAGCGACGCATTTAACTGTATAAGGGAAGTAAACTTTGTATCGTTGTAAAGCTCTATCATCGGTTGTTTCCCCTGCACTGTCTAAATGTGTTTCGGAAACAGTTTCGGCTTGCCAGACGAGGTTTAGTGTAGCAGCTGGCCAGTTTACTTCCGTCGTTCACACTGGATACACGTGTTTCGTTTCTTGTGTGTGCAAAGAGTGACTGTATTCGGCGCCAAATAGTAAGTAGTATTTAATATTTTTAACTAAAAGTATTGTTTCCATTGTGATGCCGAAGAATAGATCTTTCTAAATATGTAAAATATATTGCTGTGAGTTTGGTAGTTTTTAAGCGGTATCTTTTTTAAAACGTGTAAATCTGTCCGGCCTTTATGCTGCCTCTGGGGTATCTTAGCCTGTGGGGTCAAAGAGTTAAAGGTCATAGGGGAGTGAGGGTGTATAAGCCCCCATGTTTCTGTAGTCCAGCATCCTCGGGGCAGTGCCCATTCCCACTGCCTTGCTACCTCACCCCTCCATGACCCATGGGGTCAGATACCCATTCTCAGCTGGGTGTGTGGGAAAGTATAGGCAGCCTTCAATAAGGCGTGTCATAAGGGATACATACTTTAAGTTAGATCTCTATTTTTGGGGAGCAGATAAATACATAACAGAAGAGCCAATAAGGGGAGATGACTGTCCTTTTTTGAGGGACACCCTGTATACCCAACACTTTAGACACAGATGCTGCATGACCTCGTGATTTATGAAGGCTCAGGATTTAAGTCTGAGTGTAACTGGGTGGGAAAAAAAGAAATGCATGGAAGGAACAGAAAAAAACAAAGTCCAAAGACATAATTTCCTACAAGCTTCTAAACAAATAAAGAAAACAGCTGTCTCTGTAACCAGAAATATGTGTTTTATAACACTCTTCAGGTTCCTTTACATGGCAGGCAAAGGTCGTCGTCCTGTCTCAATCTGCTCCTCAATCTCTTCCTCCATGTCCTCATCTTCGTTGTTGTCATCATCCGGATCATGACTAGGTGGTGGAGGAGCTCTGCTCAAGGCAGCCAGTGTACCTCCCCTGGCACTTGCTGCACTTCTCAGTGGTGGAAGTCCACCTCCAAGTGCTCCTTTCTTCATTGGGGTGGCATAGATTGGCTCTGATGGCTCATTGTCAGGCATGGGGGTGGCCATGATCACTGGGTCAAGGTCAGTAGTTGTGGCCATCCTAACAAGCGGGGCAGGGGAGGGGGGCAGGCCCATCGGGGTTCGCAGCTGACTTCGGTCCAGGTTCTCAAAGCCAAGTTTGTCCGCTTCTGCCAGGGAACTCTCGTTGGCTTCGGAGCTGTCAAGATCATCGTTATTGTTGTTACTGTCGTTGCTGTTGGCTTCCGTGCTGGGGCTGATGTACGCGCCCTGGCGAGCAGCCTTACCGTTGGCATGGTTAGAGGAAGGAACAGTGGGCGTGGTCTCTCCACCTGCCTTTGCTGAAGGCTGAGGTGGTTGTTTCCACACCAGATTTTCTCCCACCTGCAGGACGGCACCCAGTTTAGAAGCCAAATCCAGTACCTGTGAAAACAAAAACTGTGCACTGAGCATGCAATTTTGTCTGCACAACTTCTGTTATTGCTACAGTATTATCAAGCAACATGCAATGACAAGGGGGTGAAGCATGGGGAGGTGTCCACGGAAATTACTCTGTACATAAAGGGACAAGAGTGACAAAGGCTATTAGAAAGAAAAATGTCTTTCAAGTTGTTCTTTACATCACACTCAGGCCATACACTACACAAACACAAAAATTACCTTTTTGTTTGGTGGGCAGCATGCACAGAAAACTTGATTTCTCTGTTTCTCTGAGATCTCATTAATTGTTGTGCTATGAGTTAATAGTCCACACCATCAGTTCCACTCAAACACACATGCATGCACATGTATACACATACACACACACATATGCATACCCATGCAGGTGCATGTGCATGCATGCACACACACATACATATGCACAAAATAGAGGAAAATTGTTGTTATAAACATATATGGATGGCTGCTGTGAACCAAAATTGGTGGTGGGGGTGGGTGGGGGTTTGGAGGGATGGGAAACAAAATAAGATGAACTTGGCAGAAAGCATGTCATTTTCAGCAGAATTTCTCGGTGAAACAAGATATCATCGCTGCCAACCACAGCTGATCATGCAGCCCATCAGACAAAGACATACACAGCGGGACACAACTATCTCGGCACAGAACACTTGACGTAATTTTGGCACAGAACACCTGACGTAACCATCAGAAGTTTATGGATTTTACCGCCTGGTCCACTGGTTGCTGCCCTTGCTTTGGGGCTCGCATGAGCTGCTCATATGTAGAAAATAGCTTGGCTGCCTGCTTTCGCTCTCCGGTGTTGGACAGCAATACTGAGTAGTTGAGAGGAATGACTGGATCATTTCTGAAGACAAATAGTGACAATTCTGACAAACCAGCTAAGGAAGATTTTTTTCTGTAAGGGCTAATTTCAATCCTAAAAACACAGTTCATATCAACTCATAAGAAGTACACTCCAACTTTTGTTCCTATTACACCTTTGATGTAAAATACTGTTTGGATGGCTGAAGATGTGCAGTTTAAGGCAAGACATGGTAGTGAAATTTTGACTAAAATTTTAATTTGGGGCAATTTTTAGATAATGTGATATTTCGACAGTTCAGCATCTCCCTTATCCATCCTGTGAGTGTTATTACATAAAACAATCTACAAATATGCTTGTCAAAGCATTTTGCACACACATTCTCTTTCTCTTTAATATAACAAATACCATTTATGTTCATCTCTTCAAAGAAGACTGGGAGTGAAAGGTCAAGTAATAAGTTATGCTACTATCACACAGGATAACATTGGGAATACTTATATTTCACCTGGATTATCTGGTAAAAGGGATAGAATAAACTGATACAGGAGAATAAAGTCTGCACTTTTTAAAGCCAGTTTTGTCAGTTTCTTGTTTTGGCTATGGTTTGCTGACTTCAAAAACCTATAACTTCAAAAGGACAGAAGATACATTTCTGAAATTTTCCAGGCTCTTTCTTCATAATAGTTAAGCATTTATAAATTTGTTTGTTAAAAGCATTTTAGTAGTTTTAAAAATTTTTGCAAGTAAAAAATAAAATTAACTTTGTGATTCATATTTTGATGAAAAAAAATTACACAAAATGATCTATGTTGTTGACACTCATCTTCTAACACACAAATGTAGCAAAAACCAGTACCAATAAATCTGGGGGAAAACTCAGAATATCTCTAATAAAAACAAATTTATGAGCTTTTAAAATTTTGTGTTTTGGGTGCCACCTTGGAGTGTTTCCATGGCAACTTATGAAAACTTGATACTTTTGAGTTTTGACAGAAGACCTTAATAACAACACCAAAGCACCAATATCTTTGAAAGCTTTTTTTAACTTTGAGTAGTGTCTTGCCTTAACTCCTTCATGTCTGCACAAAAATATTTGGGTCCAGAACCCAAACTCAGAAAATGGAAGCTCAAACATGAAAAGCAGAAAACACTCCAGATTCAGGCTGTGTGCTCCCCATAAGTACACAAATATTAAAATACGTGTTTTTAAATTATTTAAAGACATAAAAAAATAATAAAAAAACGACAGAATTTTATTGCGCGGTTCAAAGAATAGCAACCAGTGGACTATGTCCTAATGAGCAATAACAAATTACAAAAACAGCTTACGGATCCAGCTTCAAGGCCTGCTCATAGGATTGACGAGCATTGTCTGGGTCTTCCAGATGGGTTAAAGTCACTAAAACAAAAATTATTAGTATCAATGATATCACTGAGCTATAAATCAGACTTGATTGAAGTTAAAGAGATTCATGAGATCCTCTTTGTTTTGTTAAAAAATCCCCCATTTTCTTTAGCTGTTTCTAGTTATGCATAACAAAATCCACCTTACCTTAAATATTCATAAGTTCTGAGACAGCCATTTAAACCCCTTTTATTAGCATCAAGGTACTGTCTACCCTTTACCGATATTGAGAAACAGTCATATCTTTATTAGTGTCAACAGTTTTCTGTACCTGCCAGCAGCATGTACAACTGAGCCATTTTAGGCCGCAGATTTATGGTAGCTGACACAAAGTGGAAGGCAGAGGCATACTGCTGCATGGTCAGATGCACCAAGCCCAGATTGTAGAGAATCTTCCAGTCAAATGGCGCAAGGTAGTTGGCTCGCTTAAGGCAGCTGATTGCCTGCAAAGGGCAAATGTGGGTTGTGAATAATCAAGATTTCTCAGATTTTGATTTGGATCAAGAAGGTACATGCATATGCATGTAAGGTGAATGTAGATAGAATATGTGACTGTTCCAGTATTTACTCATGTCCCTTCACATCATTGTACATAAAAGCAAGATGCACTGCATGCACAGCTACATACATTTTCATTTAACGAAAGGAGACCCGTAAAATATCACAGCAAGACTTTTTATTTGGCGAAGAATTTCACTAAACATTCGAATATGCTTTTTCCCTTGTAAAGTCCACTCATTCTAGAAGATTTAAGTTCCTTCCCATCTTAGGAGTATGTAAGTAATCATGCACCATAGATTTTCTCTCTCAAGAGTCACAGTAAGCTTGCAAAAGTATATTATTCTCACTGCAATACACATAACATCAAATAAATATTACAACTTGCTTATTTAAAAATTTCATTCAGTAATGCCCATTTCTCAAAATAATGATACCTGGCTGATTAACACTTTAAAAATAAAACACACAAATTTCTCCTTAAAAGAAACCTTTTTAAGTACCAACAAAAAAGTCCCTAACAAACAAGCAACAGGAGACCCACAGCAACATATTTTTTCTTGCCAAAGAAGCACATGCCAACATTGTTCCACAGCGGCGGACTCTCTGGTGTGTTGACACCAACAATGCGATATTTTGTTAGTGCAACATCAAAGTCGTTGTGATTCTGTATCATGCTGGCTGCAGCCATGATGGCTTTGGTGTGAGTAGGTTCAAAGGTCAAGGCATTTCCAAGACTTTCAAAGGCTTTCTGGTACTGCCCCACCTGTCACCACATGTACCAATAATAAACAGAACAGTCCAGTATCATTCTATGATTTTTAACACAAATTTCATACAGGTCACCTTTCAAAAAAGTGTCAAATAATTTATCTCTCAAAATCTGAATTCCTTCCTGAAATTCTTATTTAAATTAACTATGCATTCTAATCTGCTTCAAGTGGCCACTAGTCAATCGAAGAAATGCTTTCAAAATTACCAGATGTGATTTGAATATGGCTGTAAAATATTTGCAAACATATGCATATAAAAGTACACATACATAAACATGCAAAAAATGAGTGTTTTCCCCAGTAAATAATAAAAATGTTAAATTATTTTAAAACTCCAAGGTTATTCACAAAACCTGCATGTAAAGAAGCCCGAGGTTGGTCAAGAGGTCTGGGTTTTCTGGAGAATACCTGAAACAGATACAGGTATTTGAACAGTAACACTATCTCCCTTAAAGACATTAATAAAATGCACACAAAGTAGGAAGACTTAAACAAATCTTTATTTGGCTTTAGCTCCTTCTAATGCAAGAACAAGATTGTTCATTGGCCAACCTTCTGCAATTGAACTGCATGTCTGGTTCAGACAAAGGTCATGTGAAATCAAAGTATGGATGTATAAACAAATACTACACTACTGGTCTAAAAATGATTTATTTCAAAACATTTGGGTCAGGTTGCATGGGCATTCATATCTCCTGTTCATACTTAAAGGTGAATGGGGCTTATGACCACTCTTGGGACTGGTAGGACAGACAGGATCACTCATGCAACCCAACCCGGAAGTCTAGACAGCACTAGCACACCCGCAAAGGCACTTTGACTCCATCTGTTTGAATAACAACAGAGCAGCAAGTTAATACAGAAAATGAGACAGCATTGCTCTACTCTCCCTATTCCACCAAAAGACTCACTCATCTGGTTTCACACTGAGATGTCACTGAGAAACTTCTGGCCTTGGCAAGCAGAAAGTAGCTCACAGACAATAGGATCAATGGAGCTTAGAAAACCCAAGTTCCAACAGCACATGACCTTAAAAAAAATATTCTTACAAGCTTATTCATTTTTAAAATCTGAATAAGCTTTTGTTAGAAACATGTGCATGTGACCTTCACTGATAAGAATTTCAAGTGCTGCAAACATCTGTAAACATCAGTCATCACTGTGCAAGGAAACAGACTTACTCTACAGCAGCACGGTAGATGTCTATAGCCCCTTTTATGTCTCCCTGCATCAATAAGATCTTTCCCAGCATTACGTAAGAAACCTCATGGCGACGATATTCTAGAGCCCGAAACAAGCACTGTTTTGCCTGCAAGAGACATAGCATAACAATATTTACAATTTTAAAAAGCCATTATTCTGTTATTTGCATCTGCTCATTTTCCATCTTTCTAATTTGTCAAGCAGATAACCCAACCTGGATTAAAAAAGAGAAGTACCTGATTACATACATGCACCTGGTGAGAAAGTCGTAGCCTACAATGTCGTTAATATCATCACCCACCTGTTCGAAGTCTCTCAAGTACATGTAACAAACACCCTGGTTATGGGCCACTTCCTATGGACAAAAGAAAAAGCTAACAAGGTGTAACAAAAAACATGATAAAAGCATAAATGTATATGACCATGTGTACTCACATATATATGCATCTACACACATGGATACATATTCACATGCACACACTTAGATAACAGCAACATACAACTGTTGCAATACATATCACATCAAAATTTTCTGTGTGGAAGACTGTTTGTAGCAGACACAAATTACTTTTAGTAAAACACCTCATATCAAAATAAGAAAACCATAAGGGACTGCCTTTAAATAAAATGCTTACCCAGTCTCTCTCGCTTAGTTTGGCTGCTTCGTTGTAAACATCAATAGCTGCCTTGTGTCTGGCACACAGAAATCTGGCAGAAAATCCCTAAAGACTGTTATTTGCTTTGAGTTTCCTGTTTCAAACCTGACAATTTATTACAGTGATTGTCCTCAAATGTTGTTTTGCTATAATTTTAATCCCAGTTTATGCCACAATGTTAAAATGGTATTGCAAAGTTACATGAAAAGATACAATACAATGGGCTTCTGTGTAACACCTTATCACTTAAAGAGGCTAGACAGTTTTGTGGGGTAAAACTGCAGTCTAGCATGTGGAGGATTCCTGGTTCAATTGGTTGAACATTTAACGCCTGTTTTTGGCAGGAATGAAGACTACCATAGTATAGGAAACTCAGCTGATACAAGCTTTCAAATGTAATTTTTAAAAAAAGACCATTTGATTTAGAGAAAAGATAGAAAGTACTCAGTTTACAGCCACTTACAATGTGAATATGGTCATAGTAGGCATACCTGACAAAAAATTAAGAAAACTATCACAGAAAGTCTTCAGTGTCCATTATCAGCTCAGAATTCCAAAATGAAGCTACAAAACTACCAGGAAAGAAAAAAAAGGAGATTCTTAGTGTATAACAAAGAGCTTACAGAGATCTGGCCACTTGTTTGAGATTATCAGCACTGTGGGGATTGAGAAGTGTGCATGTCTGAAAGAGTTCTAAAGACTCTTGGATTTTTCCTTCCTGACGCAAGATCAGTGCTGATACAGACAAAAAAAAAAAACAACCACTCATCACAGAAAAGCTGAAAGGTGCTCATCTAACTGCTTACAATATTTAATAATAATACAAATTTACTTCCTTGGCCTTAAATGAAAGAAACTCTGTTTTTATTGATGAAAACCTACCACACACATTTTCTGATTGCAATATTATCATCATTGTTACTGTCATTTTTAATTCCAACTGCTGACAGCTGATAGAAGTGTAGACTAGAATATATACATTTTGGGGAAAAAAGTAAGGTTCACTTTTGCATGATTTCTGTAAAGCAGCGTGCCAAAACAGAATCAAGCACAGCAAATGTGAACCCCATGAAAGGCAGTGTTGATGAGATAGCTATGTACACCAGGTGATTGCAAACTGCTTGAATGAGAGCAGTGTGCAGTCCTTCAAAGTACTTCAAAATACTGTAACTTGCACACAGCTGCAGTTTGGCAAGTCGGCTTGACAAATACCTTGAACATAAACTGCATATTCACACATGCCACCGCTGTCGCCAAGCACCTCACGAATGAGAACTTTACATTTCTCAAATTCTCGTTGGACATAATGCAGATGAATGAGCCAGTTTTTCCGCTCAAATAGAGGGATCTCAGGAGCTGTGGACGATGGGAAAAAAACTGTATGAAGATGACAAGTGCACAAGGTGTCATTTCAAACCAAGTGTGAGATTAAAGATCTTCAGCAAATAACCAAAAGATTTAAATTAGCTATCACTGCTAGCCTCACAGTTAAACCTATATCCCCCCACCTTACCCACAAGTTTTTCATGTAAAAATAGATTAAAACAAACATTTCTTGGGCCGTGACTTTGATGGTTCCACTGGTGCAATAGGTATGCTTGGCACATAAACTTCAGCTGATGGGATCTTTGTTGTGTTCAGATCTCGATCACGATCATGCTGTAGACAATATATCAACAATTTAGACGTTGAGAACTTAAGTCCTATTCTTTTATGACTAAATTACCTTATATTATTTTACATCATGCAAGCCCTATGTACCACAAGGCACGAAGAGGAATGATGATGTTGATGACGATGATGATGATGATGATTTATATACTTAACAAGTATCTCTCACTCACATCTTTCCTATTCACAGATTTTAACGTCTGAGAAAATTGTAGAAATTTTCAGCATTACATGCTTTGTAATTTTCATGCACAGTGCCTTATAATTTGGCAACTATTAGACTATATATGGCGGTATATGATGGTCCGCAACCAGCTTGCTTAGTAGTGTTAGAAGGACTCAGTCTAACATTTGCACAAATCCTATGGATAGTTTCTGTCCAACAATACAAACTTGATTTCTAAAAATATATACTTCATCTAATTTATATAACATCTTGATGTAGGATATCTTTTTATTGCTCAGAAGTAATGCCATAAAGTTTTCTCCAGTAGCTGCAATACCTGCCTTTGCGGAAATCCATTCATCGATTCAATCACAACGATATACATCTACATCTCCGATCTTATTTGTCATCGTCATCTGATGTGCACAGTCTCCGCATAAGAATGCTGATATACAAGAACGAAGATATGAATGTATTATTTTTTTACTTAACTGAAAGGTGAATGTACACATAAACTGCAGACAGGTGGGAAAAATCAGCAATAATGACAACAAAAACAGAACCCCCACCGTTGTTAAGGCCGCCGCCTCAGAGTTTACTTCTTCGTCAGCCATGTTGAAAATATGTGACGCCTCGCAGAAAATAAAGTTTTGACAAATTTAAAGTTAGACATTTCTGACAAATCAGTTATTGCAAAGAGTAATAATCTATGAATTATTTACTGTTAAAACCAAAATTAAGCTATCTTAATTTAATGAACACTTGTGTATAATCTTCTCCACAGAGCAACCGAGAAGAGTTGTGTCCCTTTGTTGATGTCAAAGCCAACCGGATCAGGAGCATGAAAACGCGCAGAATAACTGGAGCCAATCAAAATACGGTATCACGTAAAATATGCTAATCTCGTAGGGTCACCACTGAAAACCTTGCAGTTTTCTGGAAGATCTTTACTGCCTATACCCCACCCCACCCCTCCCCCAACCCCCACCTATCCCCTACTCCTAGCCCCCACCCTAACCCCACCCCTTCCCCTTCCCCTAAATCCCCCTCCTCTCGGAACATCCCCCTCTCCCTCCCTTCCCCCCGCCCCTTGAAAGACCTTCGAAATAAAGCTCGCCATTTGATTGGCTCCGCTTGTTACACATCGTAAATAGAGCTCGTCATTTGATTGGTTCCAGTTGTTCTGCGCGTTTACATGGTGGAGGGACATCTGTGTACAAAGTCTCGGGTGGAACCTGATCGATCAGCATCTCCGATTGTATCAGCTTACGCGCGCTTCCTTGTGAAGTTATAATAAAGTCATTTTCGTCAAATAGAAAATTTATAGAAAGGAGAGAAAAAAGTTGATTGTGCACTTTCAAAGGTAGCAAAATTAATGATTTTGTAAATATCAACAAACAGTTGCAAAATATTCAAAAATACACTTTTCATTATACCTTTTTGGATAAGCTGGTTTGAGTGCCAAATTATAACAATTGTGATAGTCCAGCTAGGAAAACAATTCATGACAATGACAATATGATAATAAAGGATCGAACCCTCAAAGTAATTCTTTTCACACAAAGCTTAATTCTCTGTCGGTTTTCCCCACCCATTATGTGATACTTAAAAAGGCACTTGAAATCAGCCATATGCATAATTTTAATGGTCAGAAATGTTGGAAGAATTTGTCAATACTTTTGATCAAACAAAGCATTGAGATTAATTACACATAGTTCAACAAACAGTTACAAAATATTCAAAAAAGCTATAGTCGAATTCTGTGATCAAGTCTAGTCCGGCTATGCGACGATTCAAATCGAAGGTGATAGTGTAAGGGATAGTTCATACATATAATTAATATGCTGGGTAATGACGATAGCAGATGTTCCGTCTACTTTGTTGCCGTTCTCTTGACGTTATTTGATCGTGTGTGAGTGAGCACAGCAGACGACGTTCTGACAAATTAAAAGAATGCTTTCATGCGACGACTGTGGTATAATCCAAAACTCAGAAATGGTAATTAAGTCATGACGCACAATCGTCGGGGTATAAATTACGCACAAAAATTAAAGAACGGTGCACAGATTTTAAAGCCGTGCGTCAAAGTGACCCACGGTGATGGTAGATGGGGGTTTGCATTTGGCCAAAAACACCAGAAGCTATAATTGGTTGACCTCTGCTTTCTACAAAATGACCTTCGGATTTCAGCTGAGGTGCCACTTTGATCCTTGGTTTTTAAAAATTCCAGAAGCACTAGTAACAGCGAAAATCGATTCTTTTAAACGTTGACGCGTGTGTTCTGCACTTTAGAATCTGCGATGTGCAAATCTCAGGACGTGTTATTCGGATTTCGACCCGATAGCTTTAATCTCAGATGGTTTTATTGTATTACGTCACCCAAGGATCATTTTTTCCCCCACTCCAGATGGGAGAGGGCTGGTGAAAGAAAATGCAGCTTAGGTCGGAAAAGCTTTTGGGTGAAAGACGGACACCTGTACACCGATCCAGTGGATGCTGTCAGTACTGCTGACGCTGCGTTCCACAAAGAGCATCTATACCAGCGTGTATGACGAGAAACGTGAACATGACCGACCTGCAGAAAAATGAACTAGATGACGTAGTGAACACAACTGCCGTTCCTCCTGACGCTGCTCTGGTCGTCAGCAGTTATCTCAAGTTCGCCTTCGCCACATTTGTTTTCTTTCCGATCCTGACGTTCGGGAACGGGCTGACTCTTTTGGCCATCCTGCTGATCCCCAGACTTCGCAGCCTCCAGTACCTGCACGTGGCCAACTTGGCGGCGGCCGACTTCGTGGTGGGACTGGGGACCCTGGTAGACGGGATCAACGCCTTTCCCTCCCTCCATTGTGACTTCAGCGCCAGCACCGTGTGTAGCGTCCTGGGTTTTTGCACCGTCTTTTTAGGTGCTACCGAATCTCTCCTTAGCTTGCTGCTTTTATCGGTGGACCGACTCATCTACATCGTTTATCCCTTCACCTACGCCCAGCCGACGACCTCAAGGCTTTCCAAATTCGCTGTCGCCTTGTCCTGGATTGTATCCGCCTTGGTCGGTGGGACGAATGCATATTTTCGCCAAACTACAGACGCCATCTGCTTTGAGGAAGGTGTAGGGAAAATGTTCTACCAATTCGTATTTCCTGGAACGTTTTTGGTGGTAGCCGTGCTGACGTCTCTCTGCTACGCGAAGATTGTCTGGGTGTCCCATGAACAGCGAGGGAGAGTAGCGCAGATTCCGACGCCATCAAGCGCGACTGCCGCTCGACCAGCCAAATCCATTAGCGTCTTCTTTATCATCAACACCGTCTTCGTTCTGTGTTGGACCCCCTACACCCTCAACGCCTCCATCGTGGGATGCGAGCGTACACCCTCAATGACCAAGGAAATACTTTTCGGCGTCGGCGACTGTAGCTCTGTCGTCAATGTAGTCATCTACGCATGGAAGAATAAAGACCTTCGGGAAGCCTACAAGCGTCTGCTTTGCTGGAAATGCAGAACCCTTCAATCTGACTAATCACGGACTGACATGTTCTTCTCGAGGGGTTTCCAGGCTTCTGAACGGAACCAGACTCATCTGAGAGTACAAAGAAGTGCACGCGCAATGCTTTTAGAGTTCAAGACGGACGGAAGGACGGACGGACGGACGGACAGACAGACAGACACGTTATATCTGGATTTTCCTGGGAGCAAACACTCCTGTTTCGTTCGAGGCAGTTTCGACAGACGACTGTATTCATCACACGTTCTTTTTGTAAAACCCTCGATCGCTTCCGTTTAGAATTGCTGAAAGTAGGCCAATTTTTCTCATTTGCGACGTGCTGATAATGATTCTTCAGGAATATCAAACCGCACGAACCGACGTGATTGCTAAAACTGAAACGTAGCTGACGTCGAATTTTACTTACGGAAGAACCCTGGGACTTTCCAGTCTGGAAATAACTTTGTACATTTTCCTGCTTTGTCAGTGTTCAGCGGACGCCAGGCGGCTTGCGGATCACACAGACACATTTTGTCCATCTCTGAAGCTCAAGTGGCGCTGACATCTGACTGCAGGAAGACGTGCGGGGCACAACTAAAGCTAACATTCAAGTCAAAATGACGCACAATTCGACCAATGCATCTTACTCTTTTGAAAACGATAGCCTCATGTTTGCTCTGCGTTTGGTGTACAATGTTGGGTTTCTATTTCCGGTTCTAACCTTCGGCAATGGGCTGACTGTGGTAGCAGTCATCGTGACCCCGCAGTTTCGAAGTCTGACCTACCTGCACGTGTGCAACGTCGCTGTTGCTGACTTTTTGGTGGGAATCGGCGCCTTCTTCAACGGCATGTGGCTGATAATAGTAGCGGCCTGTGACGGACATGGATATGAAACACTGAGCAAATGGACATACTACGTTGTGAGTACTACGTACAATTACACTGCGGCCATGGCATCCCTCTTGGCCCTGTTGCTTCTAGCCATCGACAGGCTGGTGTACATAGTGTACCCTTTCAGGTACATCAAGCCAGGAATGGACAGAATAGTCAAGTGCGCCATAGCTGGAGGCTGGGTAGTGTCCCTTCTTGCTGGGTTGTTGCCCCTGTTTCTGAGCGGCTACAGAGTCGGTGAATGCGTCATAGTCACCATCGACTTGGATTACTACCACAGCGTTTTTCCTGTCGTTTTCCTGGGCGTGGCGGGTATCTCTTCCTTCTGCTACCTGAGGATCATCATCGTTTGCAGAAAACAGCGCCGGCAGGTGGCGCAGATGTTGGCAGCCGCGGGTCAGGATATGATGCCTCCATCAAGGGCCAAGTCCGTTACCGTCTTTTTTCTCATCAACTCAGTTTTCGTTGCGTGCTGGCTGCCCTTCATTTTTACTGCTGTGATCTACCCTTGCGTTCAGTCGTCGTCGCTGGTAACTCTGGAGGTGCTCTTCGCTGTCGGAAACTGCAGCTCTGTGTTCAACGCTGTATTGTATTCCTGGAAAAGCAAAGAACTGCGCAAAGTTTTTAAACAGCTGCTGTGCTGCAGAACTAAATCAGTCCGTACCTAGCGGTTTCAACACATCATCATCACGCAACATATTCTGTAGTCAAAAATCGTCATGTCTTTCTATTTCCTGCTTGTTGTTGGAACTGATTTAAAATGTAAACTTTTTTTACCACTGGGGAACATTTTTTTCAACGGGGGTGGGGGTGGGAGGGGGGAAGACTGTCGTCAACTGTCTAAAGGCAGTCTTACCAGACGAACACGTCATCTAGTTTCTTCCTCTGACCATTTATACAAACGCCCAGCTTTTGTGACGCAAGACTCAAATTTTTCCAATCGTCCTTCTTGGTAAGTGTATGTCTTACTGTGTCTGGCGAAATAGAATGCATATTCGTCCAGTTAATAAAGGCATTAATTAGGCATAAGCACATATAAGCTTCGGCTGTGAAATGTTTTTCGTGTAGTCTACTTAGTAGGCGCTACAGCGCATGATCTCCGATTGTTTATACATGTCTGGGCACAGCTTTTGTCAGCCCTAAACGGAATATTTTGGTTGGTTGGTTGGTTGGTTGGTTGGTTATTAATAGATCGATCGACTTTGTGTGTGCTTCAGATTGCTTGTGTGCGTAAGGGAGCAGGTGGGAACTGTTTAATAACCTTTGTTGTTAACTAAAATACATTAAAATAAATACTTATAGATTGTAGGCCCTATTAATTTGTTGTGCTACACTGAATAATGTTGTAAATCTTTAAATTTGGAATACATTATATCGTGTTGTGTTGATTTATCATCTTCAGTCAAAGACATTTGAATTATGGATGATTCCTACCCATGCTTTGAATAACATACTACAAGTCATGTGAAAGTAAATCCTTTCTCGTTTTTATTTTCCAGATCTTTTGGTTTAGTCCTGAAATGATTACAGTTTATATAAATATAATAAATATAATAAATATAATAGAACTGAGGCTACAAACGGAGTTCATTATGTGTTATGTGTTTGTATGGGGCCATGGGTAGCGACATAACATTCCTCTGCCCTTTGTAGTGGAAGTACACCGCAACAATTGCTCTCACTCGGCAATTTACGACACCTTGTTTGTACCAAAAGATATGAAAAGGTATGGAAAACTAAGGAAAGGAGGGCTTTTGCATAACAGGAGTGGACTTTATTAGCGTTTGTATCTGTCCTTTCGGTTATAAGAGCGGTCGTATTAGATAAGTTTGCCATGGCCATGTATACTGTATTTGCACCTTTGCGAATGGACAGGAGATAAGAAGGCCCATGCAACCCGACCCTACTCCTGAGTTTTGTTCCGGTTTTTACAGAACTTGCTGAGCATGCGTCATTGCATAAAACTATCCTAAGGGCAATTTTCAAATCACCGGGGTTGGGGTGTCTGAACGTTCGCATCTTCTCTTCTTTTGTAAAGCTGCATTGTACAGGGCGAACGGACCTAATGACAGCTCTCGTGATCGGAAGGGCAGATATGAACAATCTAGCAGCCCAGCCCTCGGCCAGATTGAATGAAACTCACACATCATTTTCCTTGCCTGTACATAAACCTGCCTGCAGCTCACTAACTGATTTTTGCTGATGTAGCAGATCGCTTCGCTCCTCGTGAAGAGTAAGACAAACATTCCACTGAAAGAAGCCATTGAGATAATGCACTCTAAAATAAAATCTTATTGATCTGTATCATTTCTGCGTGTTCTTGATCATGAGCTTTCGGAAAGTTATTATTCAGACTTAACCAATTTCTCTCCATACCCAACTAATGACCGTTTTTCAGCCTCACTTGAATTAATGATTTGTCGTGCAAATGGACGTTTTATCTCAAAAATAAATAATTCATGTAATAGCACGCGTGTACGATTACTGATGATAAGAGGCGCATCAAGGTCCCAAGCAGGCAATGATGTACAAAACTCGGGTGAACCAACATATCTGTAATCTTTCATGGAAAAGAAACCTAAGGAATTTATTTTTAAAGTAGACAACAAAAAAGGAGGAAAACGAGAGCAGTTGTGTATATCAATGTCAGGCGACAGCTGTAGTACCTCACAGCGCCGTTCTTCAAGCAATTTCGTCTAGCACTTTATCATATTTAGATATCTCTATTTTCAAAATCACGACCGTAATCCGGGACAGGAAACATCTTTGAGGAGAAGCGATAACAAATGCATTGGCCTCTGATGGACGCGCGTGGCATGGGGTTAGTGACGAAATCGATCACGAGTGACTCTTGAGACTTGCATCATCTCGATCACGAGCTTCTAAAATGTCTGGTCGTTTATCCGGCTCATTCTCTGTACGTTGTGGAAGTTTAGGAAAGTCTGAATTCATGTGGTGAGACAACTGTGCGTGTGTCGTGGATATTGAGTTCCGCTGTCTTGAGCAGTTTAGCTTGAATGGCCGTTGGAACACCGATTTTGCCCAGTACTCTACTGGGCAGTACACACTAGCGCTGTCCAGAAACTGAAGTCCTATCTCAGCGAACGAGGCTAACCATCATACGCGGAAGGGACAAAACTTGACTCCAGCTTTCGACAGACTAGAATGGATAATTTGACACCACCACCTCCAAACTCAAGCATCGAGCAGCTGTCGGACTGGTATCCCATCATCGCCGATTATTTCCTAGTGGCCATCAACGCCGCCCTGTTGCTTCCCTTTCTAACTGTCGGTAATGCCCTAACGGTGCTGGCAGTAGCTTTGACGCCGCAGTTTCGAACTCTCACTTACCTTCACGTCGCCAACGTGGCGGCCGCGGACTTCATGGTGGGTCTGGGCTCTGCCTTTGCGGCCGCCAGGTCCATCCAGTGCCTGCTACTTTTTCCGGCCACCAACGACAGGTTTACCACCATCACCATCTCTTTTACCTACTTCGCGACCACGGAGTCGCTGCTAGGGTTGTTGCTGCTGGCTGTGGAGAGGCTCGTCTATATAGCATACCCCTTCCTGTACCTCAAGCCAGCGACCGGAAGAGCGTTCAGATACGCCGTTGCCCTGTCCTGGATCTTATCTGTCACGATGGGAGCTCTGACGGCATACTTCGAGCGCAATTTTCAGGCAGACTGTGTCGGTGATGAAGACCTCGGCAGAGATTACTATCACGCAGCTATTCCGGGCATCTTTATCTCCGCTTCACTAGTTTCGTTTCTGTGCTACGCCAAGATCATTCATGTTTCCCGAGAACAACGACGACGAATTGCTCAGCTGACGACCGGGCTCGAGCCTTGCGCGAGGTTGCAGGTCAACTGCAAATCTGTCGGCGTATTCTTTGTTGTCAACACCATCTTCATCGTGTGCTGGCTTCCGTACGTGACGGTGGTGGCCATTTTTGGGTGCGAAAATTCTTCGATCCAAACAAGAGGCTTGCTGTTCACTTTGGGAACTGCTAGCTCTGCGTTTAACGTCTTCATATATGCGCAGAAGATAAAAACCTTCCGAAAGGTTTGCGTTCGTTTGTTGCGGTGTTATTGTTAGGGTTAGGGTTAGGGTTAGACACTCTGTGGTGCAACATGAGACTCGCTTGTCTCAACTGCTGTCCTGAGCTGTGAAAACAAACGCATGTGACATTTCTTTATAGGGTCCAGTAAGTCATTTTCGTTTCTCTTCGTGAAAGTGTTTTGATCAACTCATTTTAAGACATGTCTGAAGCCTTTTCTGTGTGTTTCGCGGTCAGTCACTCGACTCTGGCAGGAAGCACTAATATTTGTATCATACAGCAGCACTGAGAAAAAATTCGCGCTACTGTTGTTGCACAAAACGTTGTTGAAGCTGTGAATGTTCTTTTGCGCTTCCTGCCATATAGTACAACTTCCTGCCATATAGTACAACTGCCTACCATAGAGGACAACTGCCTGCCATATAGTACAACTGCCTGCCATATAGTACAACTTCCTGCCTGAAGCCATCATAAAACTGGTCTACGACGAAGATGTGCTTTTATATCTCAACTCTTCTGACATTTGTCTTCGGAAGACTGAAATACACATTTTATTGGAAAGTACATACAGTTGTCTGTATAGTGTAACGAAACTCGTTCTGAAGTTTGCCGAGTTAAAAGCCTTTTAACCAGCTGACATGAAATAGAATGTATTAAAGATTCTCATTAAATTTTCTAGACAAAATTTTCGCTTTTCCCGAATGTTTTCCAGAACTGTAAATACGGATGTGTGAGGGCAGGAATTTGATTTGTACCTGTAATGTTTTTTGTAGTATACACGACTCAGTAGCCACAGAGATGACCCAGAATGCAATGCGCTGTCAGCCGATAGTCTAAAATTGTTGGTCCGCTATCGGACAATGACACTGCTAATCCACAGGGGACCTGGGCAAGACCATAAGACTCGCTGCATACCTACGCCAGACGATACCGAGCCGACAATTTTAGACTTTCGGGAGACATCGTACTGCATGCTGGGTGAAAAAAAACTTATGTTCCTATATTGTGCAATGACTTTAAAGAATGTCAGAGACTTGGGCAGACCAGTTGCTAAATATTGAAAGAGGACTCCCCAAACGATCGAGTGAGCAGACGACAATATTCTTGTCTACTGTGGTATGAGCTGCATGGTGACTTCACTCCCTGGAAATTCAATATTCTAGGATATTGGAACGCTTGCATCGTCTGTGACGCCATCTTTAACCGATTCCTCATTTAGTGTAGGATTATTAAAACAAAAAAGGTAGTGCAGGATATTAAAGTAATACTCCTTGTTGACACTGAGACGATCACAAAGCAACTCTGCTGAAATTCTCGGACTAAAGATATAATATGCTGCTCTGGGCTCCTTAGAACCTCTTGATTTCAGACAATTAACTGGACAATTCACTGTCAGCAAGGAAATTCGTGGATGAAGGATTTTTAAAGTGCTTAATTATTGCTACGCCCAGGGTCATTGTTATACCGGGCTATTAAGTGACTTAGAAATGATTTTCTATGATCTGAATCCCCCTCCCCACTCCACAAGTTCCTTCCTCCCTGTTGTATTTGATTCATTATGATGTCAAAAGAACTTATGTGAAACACCAGAGGTCAATTATAACTGTGCTGAAAAGTGCAGCTTTGAACGAGACAAAAATCAACGATTTATTGTCAGATTTTTCGTCGCACAAGCCGTATCACAGATGCAGACATATATGTATATTCCATCCTCGAGAACTGAGCGTTTTAAAAATTTCATTGATACCACAAACATCCGCAGATTGGAATTCACTCTAACAACATGTTAACTACCCAAAAAATCTCAGAATACAAAACAATTTATACATATACCTAAAAAAACCTTTTCTGTTTACAAGATACATTGGAAACCGCAAAGAACAAATTATACACTGTTGATTGTGACTAGGAATGAGCAATTTATACTGGGACTTATTTAAAAGACAACAAATAACCCCTCTTGTGCGTTTGGATTCGAAGAAAAGCTATAAACACTTTCTGCTAGAGTGTCCTCTGTGTAGAAATATTTGCCATCACACTTTACTAATTCTCAGTTTTTGGCAGCTTCAGTCCCTCTCCATTCTGATCTCTAACTCTAAATCCGTGTCCTTAAATACTGATATTTTCTTACGTGTACAAAAATTGAGGATTCCAAACATTATTGGACATTATCCAGACCATAATTATCCGAGTGTCGTGTGTACAGCTTGCCTGTTAGTGTAAGGTCTATCAGTAAGTTCTAAGTTCGTATCCGAAGTACACCTTAGTCACAGCAAATGAGCAAAATAATGCTATGTAAGCAAAATGCCACCTTGCCTTGAAATGAGTGCTGTTCTCCTCGCACCACTACAAACTGGTTCATGTACACTAGCGCTAAGTTTCTTATTCTTTAGAATTTCTCTCTTTCCTTCATGTCATCTTCTCTTAAATATTAGTTGCTTCAGATTTTGCCATTCTGTCAGATCCTGCCATTTTGTTAACGATACATGAGCCAAAGGGTGACCACTCTTACGAGCTTCCAGCTCTCCGTGTCACAATTTCCCCAGCACGTAAAAGCTCTAATTCACTGGAGCCAATCAAATGACAAGCTCTATTTAGGATGTGTAAAAAGCGGAGCCAATCAAATGGCGAGCTATCTTTCGCAGGTCTTTCCGGGGGCGGGGGTAAGGAGAAAGAGGGGGATGTTTCGGGAGAAGGGTAAGAGGTGGGGTTCGGGTGGGGGCTAAGGGTAGGGGTTAGATGGGGGTTAGGGGAGGGGTGGGGTGGGGTATATGCAGTAAAGATCTTCCAGGAAACTGCAACGTTTTCAGTGGTGACCCTAATGATTAGAATATTTCACGTATTTTGACTGGCTCCGGTTTTTCTGCGCTTTTTTCAAGCTCTATTACATACTGGGAAAATGGCAGTTAATACAATTTTTAAAAATAAGAGTGCTTCACACATCTTTATCCAACCACACAATGACAAATTACAGATGCAAACATCCGGAAAAGGTGAACATTTATAGCTTGACAATCTGCCTCTTTTCTCTCTTTCACTCTCTCTTTTCTGACACACACACACACACTGCCGATAAGAAAATGTTCTCCCACATGTTTGATATATGAGACTCATTAATCAGAGCAAATAAAAAAAAAAGAGGAAAATTCCCCCCTACTCCCCATCAAAATCCCGGGAAATTGCATGATGTACTCAAATGAGTGACATTGTAACATATCCGAACAAAGCAAAAAGGACTGACCACAAGAGCTCAATACAAAACTTTACACAAAATTGTTCTCCTAAACGAGAACTAAGGACCGAGCATACATTTTTAGCTCGTTTAAATCAAGCATCATAGTATAAAAAATAACTGTTATACTGGAACATTTATTGTTACAAGTAATATTTATCACTCGTCACGTTTTTTATAACCACGATGAAAAAAGAGGTTAAGATAAAAGACCATGTTCTTATAAAAAAAACAAGATTGTCTTGCGTCAGAGCTGCTTTGTAGGTTGTCCATTTTAGTTTCCCATCTGGAGACCTTATATAGTAAGGATAGTATGTAAATCTGTGCTCGCATTTAGTATCTTAAGACTGAAGGATGTCTGATCGCGTCCTTTTTCAGGACCTGTAGACAAGTAAAATCATCAGTCGCCCTGAGTTCTGTACATGGAAATCTTGTCTCTGAAGGACATTGGGGTTGTAGGGTGGTGGTGGAAACGTTTAGACCATAGTGGAAAGAAGGTACCACTGGGTTGCGCTGTGCCTTGACAAAGTTATTCAACACTCGGTACCAGTTCCATGATGAGTTGAAGGAAGACCGTTATATGATCTGAAACAAACGCGTTTGACCCTCCTCAGGCACCCACTGGAAAAACAAACCCCTAGTCCCTTATATCCACCAAGGAAGTAGCGTTTATCAGCAAAGAACATGTAAGCTTCAAACCCGACTGTATAAATTAACGAGATCATATTTGTCCTTCTTTCCTTTTTTGTTTATTAAATGACATTTAAAATTTAATCACATTATTGATTGTAATCTCTTTCATTACTTTTGTAAAATTTCCGATAATTGTATTTTGAGGTTTTGTGTGATGCCTTTACCTTATCGATTGTAAACATTTCTTCCTTTCGTCTTTCAGTAAGCATGCAGTTCAGTCTCCTTATTTTTACTTTGTTCTTTCTCTAGTTCGTTATATAATTTTATGGTTTTCAGTCTTAGAAAAGTAGCTCATATTTTGAAAAGTAGCCTAATAGAGACTACGTGTAGTCAAACTCTGTGTAGCTACTTTTAGCATGACACTCTCGGGTGTTGTTTTGAACCTACCGTTGAACTTGACTTTGATCTTGAAGTGTACTAAAGGCACGTACAGGATAAGCCCGCCCAGCACGAAGAGGGCGGCATATAGGAACTCGATCCTCGGGTCATCCACAATGGGCGCCACGATTAGGTACAGGGACACCAAAACCATGATTACTGGTATCACTATTGGCACCTGTCATCATCATCATCATCATCATCATCATCATCATCATCATCATCATCGTCATCGTCGTCGTCGTCGTCGTCATCATCGTCGTCGTCATCATCATCATCATCATCATCGTCGTCGTCGTCGTCGTCGTCGTCAGCAGCAGCAGCAGCAGCAGCAGCAGCAGCAGCAGCGGCTGCAGTGTGAACACTGTTACCACCACCAATCTAACCATTTGGATTAAAGTCTTATCTTCTGATGAAGACGAAGATGAAAGCGAAGACGATACTGATAATTTAAAATGCTTGATGAAATGTGACAGCAAAACTTTCCGAGTCGCTGAACGATAACAATAACAATAACAAGAGCCAGCATCACTGACACTGTCGAACCTCAAGCAGTCTTAACTTATAAATTAACAGTATCGTTGTCTTATAAGCCAGTTCTTAGGTTTATCTTCAATACAGGCTATTCAACATCCTCTTTAGGCTACAGGCACCGACATAAACGTTTCATGTTCTTTGATTTTTGCTTTATGTTGTAGGCTGTCTGTTACTTACCTTATAGGCTCTGTCTACGTTACGCCAGCGCTGGCGAATCCTGAAGATGATGAGGGCTGAAAACGTGAGCCCGTAGAAAAGCCAGGAAGTAAAGCTAAAAAAGTCTATGAGGCTGCCGATATCGCCTGGAATGATCATCATCAGAGCTAAGAAGATCTGCGACAAAAGAACATCAGGTAGACTCGTGATTTTCCCTTTGCACGAAGAAAGAATGAAACTGTCGATTGTACCGCGTTCTCTAGAGTTGTGATGTATTAACTAGAAGGAAGCACATGTTGTGGGACAGTCAAGCTTCAATCAAATGTGTATCGAGTGACGAGCACTCTATACTGAAGCAACTGTTCGATTAAAAAATAAAATTAAATGTACAACGACAGTGCATTTACATTTCGTTAGTGAAGTCCCAGAGTTTGGGAATCTTTCCAGCAGGCCTAGCTACTCTACGCTGAGAGTATTGCTCAGATGCCTGTTTGGCAGAAGTTTTATGACCGAGTAAATATAAGGGAAATTATATTTCATACAAAGGACTATTTCCGCCATGACACTAAGTTCTTTCCTGTTCCTATGCAAAAGTGTTTTCCAAACTGTCCTAGTATGGGGACATCAAATATTACATTAATCCTCACACTTGACCTATTTAAGAAAAATGATTGCGGTAATCCAGGTCTATATAAACGTGTGTGTGTGTGTGCGTGTGCGGATATAAACCCATGTTTACCATCTTTACCAACCGTGAATAATAGCGATGGCATTGGCGTACGCCTTTTATAGTGAACAAATGACATCACTTCCGGTAAATTTCCATGTCGGGCGGCTGCAAACAGCACCCTTTTGAAACAGACAAAAGACATTTGCCTTTTCTTTATTCCACAATGGCCTGATGACATACCAACTCCGTACTTATTAAATTGCCTTTTCTTGTTACACCTTCACCATTACGCATGCCGATTCACAGGAAAATTAGTTTTGTTGTTGTTGTTGTTGTTGTTGTTCCTCAAGGTGTGAGATTCAGTTAAGGTGATTGTGAAGGAAAACGATTATCAGTCAAATTAAGGGGGGAAAAACTCGAAAGAATGCCTGGGGAAACTATACATGCCAAAATATTATTTGGTGAAAATTCAAAACGGAAAAATAATTCCACCAGCCCCTCCCCTATCTTATGTAATCTACAGGAAATCTAGACTCATGAGCAGATTAAACTTAACTCGATGGAAGCCTATAACTAAACATGATTTGAGACGTGACGCAAACCTGATCAGATTAGAATTCTGAGTGAACTAGACGACCGGGTAAATGTAGCCATCATTTTAGCCACTTGAAGTTAAATGACAGATTTTTTTTTAAAGACGGAAGGCTGAAACTGATTTTGACATTTGTCAGCTGACGGACTAAAGATCGAGAAGGTGGGGTGATGTCGAGAAGGTCGGGTGAGAGACCTACCTGCCACCGCTGAAGGCCGTTCCGTTAGCTGCCCCGAAGGTGGACGTCATGACAGATAAAGGGATGATGATGGTTGCTCCAGCCAGCACGCGATCTGCCCAGGTCTGTGATTGGTCAGTTTTGTCAGAATGGAATGCAGATCTCAGAGGTGGTGTGTTTACACTATAGGGGCGGATTATTGGGGGGGGGGGGGCAATCAATGGGGTCATGTCAAACAATATACAATTAAATGCGCTACGGTGCCAGTTGTTAGACTAGATTAATTTAAAGAATATGAACACGGTAACTAAACGAACAGTGCCGTTCAGAACACAAGGAATAATGCACATGCTCGCGTGAATAATATGTATATGTTTTCTCTCTCTCTCTCTGTGGATGGAGGGTGCCTTCCATAATTCCGGTCGTTCGAATGAGGCAGCAGGTATTTATTTAGGCACACAGGTATCCAGGTATTCAAGTGCAGCATCAGATCATATTACCCTTTCTCATTCTTCACATGAACCAAGGAGCCCAAACGAGTCAAGCCGTTTCTAACCTTCCCTCGCTTGGATTACACTTCAGCTGCTCAGGAGCAGTTGAAGTGCACGACTGCCCTACTTTGGCGTTCCTGACAAGTGCACGGCTATATCAAGCATTTTCACGATCGAACTACTAGATTTGTTTTCATTATCCTTAGCGTCGGGATTTTGCATTAGCATCGAGACTTTGCATTAGCATCGAGACTATGCACTGGCATCCAGCTCAAGGTCAGTCGGTGTTTCCTGCACCTCGCACGATGGGGTTGCACGTCCTAACATTCGCGTACGCCTTCTGAGCGGCTAATCACCAGCTGAACCAGGGTTCGTACCTGCACTTCCGGTCATACGAGCCGTCGTACGAGCCGTTGGTTCTGTTCATTTTATATATTTCATGTATGAAAAGAAGATACGAAGGCCTATACAACCAAACCCAAGGAGAGCTTACACACGCGTTCGTACCTGCCTTTTCGGTCATAACAACAGCTGCATGAGCCGTTTGTGCATCTTAGCGTAGGAACACAAAATTTAATAATTTTCATTGGATCAAACATTCTTTAAAAGCACATTTTTCCCATTCACGTCTAGAGTGAGAGAAGCTTTGGCGCAAATTTATTCATCGAAATTACAGGAACCCCTCAATGCACAAATTTAGATTAGTTATTAGCGCTGCTTTTGTCCGACTTGGTCCAGCCTTGTAAACCCCGCATAAGGCGAGTTTCAAAGCCTCGCGTATCGCCATTGACAGTAGATGTGGTGATTTCAGAGCTGCTGCAGTCGTCTGTAGATCTGGCGTCATTACATCAACTGCCATTCGCGACACTCGCTTCTGTGGAGCCCGCCTCCACTTCTAAACACGTACAAGTGTTGACACTGGCTTACGCTCGCAAGCTCTCAGGTAAACACACATGAAGTGTCTGCTTTGTCACTGGTTTTGGTGCAAGCATCAGTGCAAGTCAACAAGCAATCTGGGCGGAGAACGGATTTACTTTGTGGGATATTTTAAGGACTCCCTTCTTTGTCTCTCCTTTCTTCTTTCTGTTACATCTCTCCTTTCCCACTATGTGTCTGTCTGCCTGTCTCTGCCTGTCTCTGCCTGTCTGTCTGTTTGTCTGTTTGTGTGCATGGGTGCGTGCCTGCATACGCCCGCACCCCGCGCGTCTGGGTGCATGCGTTCGTGCGTGTGTGAGTTCTTGCGTGCAAACTAGAACTGATGTATGAAGAGAACTGCGTATGTTGCTCCGCATGTCGAAAGGCTTGTGCTCCGATTGAGATGAAGTTGTATTTTTCTGGTCATGTCAGTAGCGTTTTTCTTCAGTATTTGCCCCGACGGAGCACACAGACAATGAGATTGTATTGCTGTAAGTTTACAGACGTTGAAGAGACTTTTTATAAAGTCATATAAGCAGACTGTATATTTTTATTGCCCGAAACCCGACTAGAATGCTAGCCCTTCAGCGTGCTAGTAATTTGACCTCCTTTTCCAACGGCTGCAGTTCGTATTCTAAACTGAAAAGTAAGGTTAAGTTGGGAAGGGGCAAGATAATAATTAATTAATAATTACATTATCCAGAGACTGGAAATTGTGACCTCTTTCCATAACATCGACACATGGGCTGTCACATGTGACTCTAACATCAAACTATTTGGGAATTTTCGAAGGTCTCATCTTCAGTCAGGATGAGATGAAATGCCAAACTTCTCCCCACCCCTCAGTCAGCTGAAACCTCAAAGGTCTTATTCAGAATCGCCAACTGAATTATCAAGGCCTCATTTTGCCTTCAGAGACATCAGGAAAGTTATAGGTTTCGTTAGTTCTTGTAGCTAGCTCAACTGTCAGGGTCCACCCTGTCCTGAACCTAACTGTGAAGTACCATCGCGCTTACACCAAAAGAGTTAATCAAACTCAGAGACTGATTCAATCGGTGTTTGTATCTGCAGAATAACGCGCCGGAAATACATGGAGATGTAACCACCATTTTTTGTTGAACCTAAAAATTACTTGTCAGAAAAAGTAAATTCAAACAAACAAAACAAAACAAAAAATAAGCAAAACCAGGAACAAAACAGCGAAAGCTGGAATAAAAATACAGTAAACGGTGTAAAAAGTGCTTTGCACTTTTGTTCTCACCCTGTTTTTCACAACCTGCGTATTCTTAATTAAGAAATGAGAAATCTGTTACTGAAATTGCTATCACTGAAAAGTACCAGGAGGACGAACACAGGAAAGGAAGACAGTAACCTACTCACCACAGCCACAGCCCCCTCGGTCAAAATCTCTGTGGTAGAGAGGACGGTGAGGTAAGATATGTTAGTGAGGACATAGACGGTCGTAACGAGAACGGTGGCTAGAATGTTGGCACGAGGAAGATTTCTGTTTGAAAAAAACAATAACAAAAATATACCGCATTATCACAGAAGCAGAAAAAACTGTACGCATCTTAGTATTGCTGTCATGACATTTAGGTCTTAAAATATAACGCCGTTTAAACTGTCTGAAAAATATAGTAAGCCTTTTGGTGGAAACAAAACTCTTCTGCGGAAGACTTGTTACTCTCTGTCCACATTAATAGAGACTGGTCTTTACCACACGCTTTATTAGGATCTAGAAATAACAGCGACAACAGCAGCGAGAACAGCAGCGACAGTAATTTTTCGCTTACTTTCCAGGATCCTGCAGCTCTTCTACAACGTAGTTCAGGTTGTTCCTGTCAGGACAAGAACAGCAACCATCATTTTCAGGCTCTAGCATCGATCGAAAACAAAGTAATGGGCGAGACAGGATAGATATCATTACAAATATGGAAAAAAGACCAATTATTATATAGTTATAAGTCTGTGGTCGATGTTCCGTATTTTGCGATATACTGAATTTTGTATCATGTTCCTGTTTTGTTTTTGTTTTAGGAAAGGAGAGTGCTTCAACCTTGCAGTGATTTCGTACAGTGGGGTAGGCCGGGGAGAGTGGATCCTAGGGAAGGTAGGGAGGGAGGGGGGAGAGAATATATAAGTCCCTCTTGCTGGTCACTTTTCTGGCACTATCGCTGATGCTGGCTGTCGTGGTTTGAGTGGCGGAGTGCCTGCTGGTCAATCTTACTGTCGCTCTATTCTTACATTTTATTTTCTTTACCTCTAAGGTCTTACAAACTGTGACATTACTTTACTTTGATATAGTCTGATTTTATTTTTCACGATCTGCAATTTACATTTTTACTGGCTGTTATTTTAATGGTTCCCCCCCCCCCCCCCCGTTTAATTGTGTATTATTTAGATCTAACATCTGGATGGGCGCTTACTGCCTGCGTTGTCAGTTCCATTATATGCTGCCTTATCTTTTTTGGAGAGTTCACACGGGATTGTAGATTTGGTTGGTTATGTTGGAATGAAACAAAATGAGCTCATTACTCCGTAGTTCTTCTATTTCTATCCTGGTGCCTTTGGCTTCTTTTTGACACTTTTCATCCCAATGTATTTTTATTGCTGGTTTAATAAATATTTTTCTTTCTTCGGCTGAAATGGGTACATTTATCTGGATGATGTTGGTGATTGGACTGTCTTTTATTGCTAGTTTAGCCAGTCTAGCTGGTTCTTCATTTCTTTTGATTCCTACATGGGATAGCGCCCAGAGAAAGCTTATTTTGAACCCCTATGTTATTTAGCTTATTTAGAAAGATACGAGATTTGAATATTATGTCCATTCTTTGATATGACTGGTTCTGAAGTGCTGGCAAAGGATCAGACAACTAAAAAGGATTTTTCTGATGCATATTTTACCTTGTAATGCAGTCAACCCACTATATATATATATGTGTGTATTGCTATGGCCTCTGCAGTAAATATGTATGTGTGGCTAGGAAGCTCGACTGCAACACTTGCGTCTTTGTAGATGGTCGGGTCATGTGAACCGTCTGTACATATCTGTAAGTGGTCTTTGTAGGCAGTGTTGAGATTTTGTCTGAATTCTGTTCCTATTTTGTTAAAGCTGATTTTATTGTAGTTGGCGAGGTCTGTGTCGCACTGTGGTGGATGTAGACTCCATGGAGGTATTTGTGAGCCTGTACATGGGTATGAAGTTTCGATGTTAATGTCTGCCCCTGGTATGTTTTCTGTTTTCTCCACATTTCTCTTTATCAATGTGTTACCGCTCATATTTCCTATTGCACATACAGAAAAAATATTATTGTGAGTAAATTTTGTTTTTAAAAAACTACACCACTTACACAAAAGAATATAAATTTTTAAAAAATTATCTAATAATGCATGTTTTAGTGCGTTACCAGCAGCAATTTTTTTAATTCATGTATGATATACACTTTACAGTAATTAATCCCTTTGTAAGATAAGCCCTGAGAGTTGTGTCCCTTACCAGCCGTCATAAGCCCAGAGGGCGCTGTAGAAGGCAAGGGAAACTGTTGCGGGGTTGTCTATAGTGTTTTCGAAGCCCGATGATAGAATGGTAGTGTATCCTGTGAATAAATCATATCAAGCATTTGTTTATTGGTTGCTCTCCTAGCTACTCTTGACAATGAACTTTAGCAATGCAGTTTTGTTCACCCACACATCTCACCAGACTGTTTCACAGATTGCACTGTATTATGTAATCACCGAATTTTTACAACGAATATAAAGTTTACACACATGTTTAATATTAAGGCGGGGCTGGATGAGCGTCCGTGTCTCTAATTCGCACCTAAAGAGCAGGTTCAACATGTGAAATGTACTGGAACTTTCAGGCTGGAAAACAATACGGCACCATTCGCCCAGGCATGTGCACAGCAAATATGTACTTAAAGAGGTATGTGGGATTCATAATACTTGTACGATGGTGACAGCAGAGCAAATGAACCAGCTAAATGCTTGTTAATACTTGAAGGAAGGAAGAAAGAAAGAAAAGAAAGAAAGGATGTAGCGGCATGTAGATACATACAATGAATTAGAAATGCATTCACCCGCATATAAAATGCGAGGAGAGGCTTTATACAAGTCAGTGCGAGTGTGTCGAGAGGTGTAATGACCACTATATGGAGCGCTATAAACCTGGTGTATCGCCCTCTGACCTTGACCCAGCTTGACGAAGCCCCCCACAATGATGACGCACAGGGCCCCGAGCTTGGCCGCCGTGAACAACACCTGGACCCGCGCTGCCAGCGTCGCGCTGCTGCAGTTGACTACAGCCACCGTCACTGTTCACGAGCACATACACTCAGACACAGGCACGCACGCACGCGCACACGCGCACACACAGGCACAGACACACGCGTCCATGCGCACAAACATACATAGAAATTAACACTCTTTGCGTCTCTGTGGGCTAATGGTGGAGATCAGGGTTGGAACAGAATGTCGCAGTCTTTATAGCACTTAAGATACTCAGTAGAGCACACAGCATTCTTACGTTGTGCTTCGTAAACGTTAAATGAAGATGAACGCTCCAAGTGGAAGTTCACAAAGTCAACTGCAAAGACAAGCTGACTGTGTGAGCCGTTGACTCTCTCGTCCAGCCTGTACCTCAGATCTACCACCCATCCACCCACTCATTCACCCACACTTCCACTCACTTACTCACTCAGCAGCATCCGTAGCATAACAGCAACGCGTGGTTGCAACCGATAGGTCTTGGGTTCAAAACCCATGTAGCAGCTTCTCTGCAGGTAGCGCGCAGGTGTTTACAAGCCTGGCCGCCAATGACGTAACATTCGTTGCTGACTTAACATTAAACAATCATCTCGCTGGCTCTCTCACTCCCTCCCTCACCCAAGCCCACCAACTCCCTCACTCACTAACTTACTCACCAAGCGCAACCGCCGCGGTCAGTTTGACGGGGATGACAGGCGTGCCGCAGAAGTTGAAGAGGGTGTTGGTGTACTCAGCAAACGTCAGGGAGATGACCGCCAGGCTGGATGGGCGGATGACTGTCACAGACGTCCAGGAGTACAAATAGGCCGCGGCGTTGCCGAACGCCTCCCGGAAGTACTGGTACTCTCCCCCTGACTTTGGCATCAGGGTGCCAAGCTCCGAGTAACACAGCGCTCCTGTGTCACACAAGGTTTATTTGTGACGTGATGTCGTTTTTGTTGTTGTTACTATTTTTCTGGTTCATGTTGTTCCGCTTTCTATTTTTGATCCTGTTCCTCCCTCTATCAGCTACACAATGTATATTCATAAGCTATCATTATGGACAATTACCTCCAAACAAACTTATAAGATAGTACGGTACCTTGATTGGTGAACTCAGGTTTTGTTAATGTACAGCCGGGTGTTACTAAAATTAGTGTCATTGACATCTACGTAAGTATCAAATGCAAGGAATGCAAGCAGAGCCGGTGTGACATCGTGTGATTGCAGTCGTTACGTAAGGTGATCCATGCGGACCCAAAGGCAAGAGAGCTAACCCATGAGCGAGATGGCGCCAGCAAGTGCCCAGACGATAAGGCTTAGAGCCACAGAGCCAGTGCTAGCCAAGACTCCCCTTGGCGATACGAAGATTCCAGAACCTGCACAGATTGTCTTGTATATAGTTGCATTTTGTAATGATGGCGTGCGTTCTACACTAGAACACCGGCACGCACGCATACACACCACGTTAGAATACAGGCATGTCCCAACATGCACTTGTACACATACACAAAACTTTTCCTTCGCTAACATACAGTGTGTAGGAGGAAAATCTATATTTGGGAATTTCAAACCAGATGGTATTACAACTCAGTTGTTGCATGTCCTTACACAGAAGAAAAGTAAATAGCGTCCAAGTCTTTGGAAGTAAAAGTGCAACTGTCCTCCTCCTCTCCACTAAATGTTCTCACCGATGATTGTCCCCACGATGATTGACGTCCCGCTGACAAGACCCAGGGACTTCACCAAGGTCACGCCGACCTGTACTTTTGGTTCATCGTCTGCAGAACCAGACGTGACCCCTGTGGGGTCGGCACGTTTCCTAACACCCTGCTCCATCTGTTGTGTCATCTGAACCAAGACAGAAAACAATTAACCCCAAGGAGCACACAAGTCTCAGCAAAACTCCATCTCCGTAGTCTTATAGGTCCTGAAGCTCGTAATTAGCCATGAAGGTGACATCTGAACTCCTTCTGGACACACTTGTTGGGCACATATGCATTTTCATACGCACAGGGCAAATGTGCGTATGTCGCGTGAAAATACCAAGATATACAGGCGCTTTCTATTTGGGTTAACGCACATTTTCGCGCAGTCAGATCAGTGAAATTCTGTTGAATAATATGGTGAATAAAAGTCGCGATATGCAATGAGTGGAGATTTGTGATGACAGAGACAAACATATTCAGCCACACTCCTGTTCAAAACACTCGAAGTTTGATGCAGACATGAAAATCGGTTATTATGCTCGTCTCACACAGTTTGACAGTCGAATGAAGATAGTGTCAAGCCGAACTACCTGCAAGCAAGAGTTGATCAAATTGCCGTCGATAGCTTTTTCACCCAACTTCTCAACAAGATTTTAGCGACAATGTCTGCGTAGCGGGCACAGAACGTTCCGAGCAGGACGCACTCTACAGAACGGTATCCAGTGGTGCAAGAACTCTAGAGGGACTCTAGAGTGACTCCTACCTTACCCCCACTGCACTCTAGAGTGCACTACTCGGGAAGAATACTCTAGTGTCGTCTGTGCCTCGCGAAGAATGCACTTTAGACAGTCCCATGCATGGAGAGTGCCCTGTTCCTCCTACGCAGGCATAGAATATCTCATCTGAATCTCAGTTTGGTCGCAGACAAATTATCCAAATTTCTCATCATTATTCAATTTTATCCTGGATAGTCAACTCGTGAAAGGTAGCATTACTTCTCGCCAGGCTGTCACGTGTGAGTATGACATACCATCTATTTGACAGCTGTGATTTACATGCCTCAAATTGTTAAAGGCTGTCATAAAACATACATGAGTTACACGCCGAATTTCCAGCGAAACACAAAAATGCTCAGCTGACATATTACAACTCAACGTTTCGCCGCTTGTTGGGAGGGGAAAAAACTTTAAATTTGGGAAATCCTCCAGCTTTAACCGTGATCTTAGTTTTGATAAGAAAATTGATTTCTAGCAGCATTTTGACACACATGAACTCTCAAAGCTTTATATATGCACGGAGGGGAGGGGGGAATAGATTCACTCTTCCCAATCCCCCAAATCTGTTTCAAGCCTGTGAACGCTCTCCAGCATCACTTTAGTATCAATTATCTGAAATCACTTCACCAGTAAAGAAGACACAAATATAAAAAAGAAATCATTTTGTTGAAGTAATTTCACACCAGTAAACGAAATAATGGCAAAGGTACACTTGTGGGAACAGGAAGTTAAGGCTGGTTTAATCTGCCGACAGGACGTGGACGATCAGGCGTTTAAATACGCGTACCTGTTAAAATTCTGGTTGCGATTATATGGCACAACAGAAATTATCATTTACGTGGACCCAGAACCCTTTCCAGCGAGGATAATTACAGTTAGGAAAGCTTTTTTGAAACAGTATGTATAAATGATATCTGTGTGCGTTCCAGACATGTGGGGATCGTCTTTTAAATTGTAAAAAAGCGAAGCCAATCAAATGGCGAGATCTATTTCAGAAGTCTTTCTGGGGGCGGCAGTGGGGGGGGGGAGGGGCAGGAAGGAAGAAGGGAATGTTTCGGGAGGAGAGGAGTTTAGAGGAAGGGCAAGGGGTACAGGGTTATATGTGGGGGTTAAGGGTTTGGGTTAGCGGGAGGGCGGGTGGGTGTAAGGGGAGGGGTTATAGGCAGTATGAATTTCCAGGAAATTGGAAAGTTTTCAGTGGTGATCCTAAGAGATTAGCATATTTTATGTAAAACTGTATTTGATTGGCTCCAGTGAATTGGAGCTTTTTCAAGCTCCACTGGCAGCCCAGACATAGGCTATATAAGAAATAAAGACGTGGTGTGAAA
>SMGT01016496.1:10379-22904 GCA_004794575.1 Lanistes nyassanus | reverse complement strand
GAAGGAAGAAGGGAATGTTTCGGGAGGAGAGGAGTTTAGAGGAAGGGCAAGGGGTACAGGGTTATATGTGGGGGTTAAGGGTTTGGGTTAGGGGGAGGGCGGGTGGGTGTAAGGGGAGGGGTTATAGGCAGTATGAATTTCCAGGAAATTGGAAAGTTTTCAGTGGTGATCCTAAGAGATTAGCATATTTTATGTAAAACTGTATTTGATTGGCTCCAGTGAATTGGAGCTTTTTCAAGCTCCACTGGCAGCCCAGACATAGGCTATATAAGAAATAAAGACGTGGTGTGAAAGTGTACTCTTACCGTAGATCCCTCTTTCATTTCAAACTCATGGAGAGCTCTGGTGACCCAGATATTAGAGAAAGAATACAGTGCGAATATGCCTAGCCTTATTAGCACCCACCTAGTGGATGGCACTTTAAAAATGCGTAAAGGCAACGGAAATAGGTTCAGTCATCAGTCTCTTAGGCAAACACCACACCCTGCTTGTTTTTTGGGGAGGGTGGGTTGGGTTGGGTTACACCGTGTACACATCCTGCTTAAGTTCATGTAGGAACAGATATGGAAGCGGACGTTTGCCTTATATCCAGAAAGCGTACCACAATTTTTTAAAAAAAATTTGCTTGCATGTTCTTCGTCAACAAACAACAGTTATTGTAAAATCCGCACTATGCCTTTATTTGGGGCGTAATAAAGTGGCTGTGAAAATTTAGGCAAAATGCATTGTAAAGTAAAACAAATTTCATCGTGAATGTTCTTTCAAATGAAAAGTATCCAGCTTCCAAACGAACAAAAAGGTTTTAAGCTTTTGAGAAACGAAACTAAGTTAATTTCACACATTGATTGAAAGTGCCAGAAAAAAAAAGAAGAAGAAAAGAACATGAAACAAGGATATGCTTTGGAAGAGACTAAAGATTGGAAAGAAAGACGGACAGATGGAATGAAGAATAGAAAAGGAAAGGAAGAACAAACAAATGCAAGAAGTAAAGAAAAACGTACTGTGTACACAACACGTGAGCGCTCTCCTCAGATCAGCGACTTCGTCGGAAACTGGCACAGGCCTCCAGCGTACGACCACATACAATGTACGTTCCCCTGAAATTACCTTGAGCCTGTGTCCAGGTGTCCGATGACGAGACACGTCGATTTGTTTCGCGACTGTCCTCTAACTGTAATCAAGAGGCAGGTGTCTGCGTCGAAACATCTAAATTGTGTATCCACTGTAGTACTGTCTTCACACAAAACTGGGAAACGCGGGCTTCAGTCAGCCTCCGGTAGGAACTCCCAGTCGCGCTCACAAGGCTGTTGTGAATGACGTATTGCCGGTGTCGCAGCCCCCACAGGACTGGGATCAGTGGGGGGGGGGGGTACGTACGGGACAGCATGGGAGTGCGGGGGGACCGCAGGTCGTGCACCCAGTCGGTACGGGAAGCGCGAGGTGCGAGTTTGCTTTAGATCAGTCCAAGTGCAATATCCCAGTGTATTTGTGCAGCCAATAGACAGAGGTTTTTTTTCCTGATCGGCTTCCTGTCTTTTCTTACACGTCTGCACCACGAATTTCACCAAAGTGAGACTTCAGCTCTTACAAAAGAAGTTATATTCTCTCTTGTTCGTTACGTTTGTCAGTCTCTCTCTCTCTTGAAATTGAGTCTTCCAAAGATCTGACACCAGACAACTTCCCCCACTTTCAGCTAGTTCCCAGGGCACTTGCCATCCCTACCTTTCCACAGACACGCCACTATGCGTACAACACGGTCTGTGTGTGTGTGTGTCCGCGTACAAGTGTGTATGGACTACTGCAGAATAGGGGTTCAGTACACGTCAATGCTTTTCATTCGCGCCGTGGGGAAAAGGAAAGCTGGAAAGGTTGGTCAGCGACTTGAGTTGGTACACAGCAGGATGGCAGGCGAGAGTGACAGAGCTGGACGCGATGACAGAGGCGTCAAGTACTGCTGTGTGTGCTTTATATTTATTAGAAAAATAATTAATGGAAGAAAGTTTCTTAAAAAACAGAACAGAAAACATGTTTGTCAGAAAATGGTGAACCTTGTGGGCTTAGAATAATGAAGTACAGATCCTCATGCAGTGAGCATTTCACCGAGAAAAAAGTGTCAGCGTGCTGAGAGAAATGCACAACTAACAGAAGAAAAAGTGAGCACAGACATAGAAAGTTCCGCTCATAAATAAACCTTTCATCCTGTTCGCCACGGTTCTGTAAACTCACCATGAGGATCAGATTCTCATGGTAAAAGGGTCACAGTGAGGATGTTAAAAAAAAAACTCCTAGAGAAGCGAAGTGGTTTTACAGCCCACTGAAGCAATCACTCCTATATCTGTCTAGCTGCAAAGTGCGTTCAATGTGAGCACGTAACAAGTTTTGTGTGCTTGAAAAACTGCATTTCAGCTGAGCCCGCCGCAAGCGTCGTCATACAAATGTTTTCTGCGCCTGCGACGAGAGAAGACAAGTCCCCCCCCCCCCGCACCCCCTAATATTTTCGTGTGTATGAGCTGCCTGCCCGTGATTTCTCTATTCTCGTAAATAGTTTTTTATGTTAAATATTCAAAAGAAGAGAATAATGCAAGTGGTAGTAGAGAAGCAGTTTAACGAATTTGTGTTCCATTATATTTATGAAACATAATTCTTTTTAAAACTTGAGCTTGTACTTCGTGATTGGTGTTGAGGATAACAGCAAAATTTAGGGGACAATATAGTGGGCAGGTATGTATCTTCAGAGTGAGGGACAGTATGTGCGTGTAATAAATAAATATATGCATAAACCTTCTCCGTAGATAATAAAATACCATTCTGAAACGATCTTCCTTTCAGCAATTTACGTGTGTGAGAAGCCCTTCATGTTTAAACGCAACTTTCGTGAAGCGTGGATCGAGCACACACAAGTTATAAAGGCTGAACATTAAAGGTCAAACCTGAAATGAACAATAATGTCTCTTTCACTTCGCAATCTTCAAACTTCTCGAATTAAGCCGTTGCTTCGGTAGATTAAAAACGCGGCTTTATGCATTTATGCCTTTACACACACTAAAGGCATATCTTCACCGTATTTTTTCACCTGCATAGTTTTATCTCCCCCATAGTTAACTATATCGCTGTATTTATTTTATTTTTTTACCAAGGCAGCTTTACTGTCGAAGCTGCACGTCCCTTGATATTGTCCACATCCACGTACAGACAACTGCTTTTGACACAGTCTTCACACCGTTATCGACTCCCTCATACACCGTTCCTGACCTATAGTACTCTTGATGTCTTTATTGGTTCAATGTGGGCTGTTTTTGACGTTACCTCAGCTCTAACACGTCCGCAGGGCCGGATCTAAGAGAGGTGGGTGCTTCAGCATCCAATCCCACTCCACCCCCGCCCCCGCCTAAACATGTATGGCCTAGGGGCTCATGACGTCACCCACCCGTACTCTGTAAGCTGGGAGGCGCTGCGCGTTACGAACGAACGAAGGAAATGACGGACGGACGACCGGCAAGACAGACGGAACAATTTCAATAATCCTCCACCTTCCGGTGGATAGCTGAGAGAGAGAAAGTAGTAAGACGCCTCATACCAACTTGGCAAGTAATAAAAGCCAAAGTAAATAAATACTGATAATTAAGCCAATAAATAAAACTGATATTTGCAGTCCTTAGTCTAATTTGTTCCCAGTTTTCGACTTATCTCTTTCCAATTTCCGTGTAGTTGGCGCAAGTTTTTCCGTCAAAAATATTTCAGGTACCCCCTCCAAGAAATTGTTTGATCCATCCCTGCGTCCGCCCACACTCGAGACTGCGATCAACAGGAGTGTATCACGTACTAGCGGTTGCTCTCAAGCACGTGGTCTTTAGGGGGGGGGGTTGTTGAAGCAAACCGTGGCGTCAGGTTAAACCGTTAAAAAAAAACAACTCAGGAGTGGAAAGCTACAGGCGGTCCTATATTCCCCCACCCACATTCCAGCAAGTTACACACACCTACAGGCTTTCTGCTCCACAGCGCAGCTTTCTGTCCTTTTGTTTCTTTGAAAACATGCAGGTATGTGCTTGTTGACAGAACAAAGGACCCACACAAATTTTGGACCGGGACAATAAAACGTTTGAAGAATGCTTTTCTAGGAAGTATTAGTAAACCCAGAGATCGAAGCCAAACTACCATCAGATGCGAGCTCCCATAATTCGCAGTAACAGCTTTAAACATGCGGGTGCTTAACTTTTAACCCGCTTGCGAAAAACTGGGGCTGTTTCTACTTGAGGGTCAATGTTAGGCTGCTTGTTTGTTTGTTTGTTACTTTTATTTCAGTTCAGCATAGTCGTCGATAATAACGGGTATTGTGGTGTCCATCCACAATCACTCCCATGAGATCAGCGCATGCGTGATGTGCGGTTCTCCCGGTTACAGCTACTGCGTGCGTCCCTGTTCTCCACCACCCCAGTAGCCTCTCAAGTTACCAGGCACCGTAGTCCAGCATCGTATGTCATACGACGGATGATGATTTATGATCGAACCAGGCACTACACAGCAACAGGACACTTACGATACCATTTGTATAGGTACATGTGGTAGGTTGAAACCACATATAGATACAACAGTTGTGGAATATTTGTGCTGATATGCTAAGTGTAATCTTGCATACAACTGTGGGTGCAGACATGCCCAAGTGGAGACATTAAACAGGATGCCAATGGGTGCTAAAGAGAGATTTTATAACACATATCAAGACAAAGAGTTTTGATCTTTAATGGCATTTCTAGAGAATTGTTTCTTCTGGGTTTTTTTTTCATTTTTCTTTCTTCTCTGTTCTTGATGCGTTTTTATTTCTTCTTTCGTCTCCTCTGTTATAATCTGGTCTTAATCCCCTCCTGTCCTCAGCTTGGGGATTTTTCTTCTCTTTATTTGCTTCTCTCTGCTGCATTTTTTATCTGTTGTGTTCTGTAACATAGTCGCAGCACCACAGAGTTACATAGTTACATGTTAACATGTCCAGCGGCGCACGATGCCACACAGACTCGAGGCATCGTCACGTCTGAAGGCCTAATCATCATGTTCCACAACGTGACGCTCAGGGTAGTGGCGCGACGGTTCACGTCAAACTTTGCAGGTTTTGCCTTTAACTGTCCTGCCAACACCTCCCTTCTCCCTCGATCTCTACTCTGTCCAAAGCTTCCCTCTCTGTTCTGTCCAAAGCGAGTCTAGTTCTGTCCAGTCTGGTTCCACCAGGGATACATATCTAACCTAGATGTCAACGGTCAAATCCCTGTGGCCTGCACGTGTGGCTGTGATGGGCAACTGCGCCCTAGTGAATGGCTTAGGGAATGCCAGCTCAGCAACTGGGTGACCGAGTGCTCATTGGCGTTTCTGACATTGAATGTCCGTCTGCTGTTATGTGGCGAGTGCATTGGAGGTCAAGTCCCCGACCGTTTTACGTGGGAACGTTTTAATCTGTACTGTACCTAGCTCACTAGCTAATATGCATATTGGTGTGGAATCTTTTATATTCTCGTCTCTTCTCTTTTCTGATTTCCTCTGCTTTTTTCCTTTATTTTGCGTTCTTCTCGGAAAGATTGAATGTCGTTCCCTTCTCGTCTAGCGAGTTCAGCTGCTGAGGTGTCTCGTTGTACCCCCAATTATCCAAATACGTGTTAGTGAATAATGCTGAGGACATCGCGAAGTACGCCGTCTCTTGCTTTTGGCTAGTTTAAAAAGGTCAAGCGACCTTCTTGCCGCACTTAATTCGCCCCATACAGACAACAGTCACGTCCAGCAGTACCTGTACGGGATGCGCAGCAACCCTGTACCTTCTTTCTACCAGCACCTGTACGTGCACGTACATCGATTTTCGAAAATTATTCCTACAGTGACTTGATAGATCTTGTCCTTTGTATCTAATTTGCACCACTTTTCAGCACTAAGCGCAGGGCAAAAAGAAAAATTTTTTTGCAAAATTTTTTGAGAAATAACTGCTACTGGCGATAAATGTTCATTTGATATGTAAACTATTCCCCTTTTGATAACGAACAAACGAGGACCGAGAGAGCTTTAAATTATCGAATGATAACTCCAACAAGAAGTACTGCATGGCAGCGCTCAACGGTACGGTAAGCTCCCTTGGTCACATGCGTCTTCATACGGTTATGTTGAGCGCTGCCAGTACTTCTTGTTGGAGTTATTATTCCCCTTTTGCTAATGATCTCGGTTAACACCAACCGTTGTGAAGAGGCCGTTTATTTTAAACAGACAAAACTGCGTCACGCTGTTCCCTGGGGATCAGCCAAAGTAACAAACATGAACAACTTATTATGTTAATACTGACACACGGAGAACTATAACAGAAGAGTGTCCATACTGGTCAGTGGTCACCTGACACAAAATAAACTATCAGTAATGTGTGTGATCCCAACTACCAGTATGACTGCCTGGCAGCGTTTCTCGAGCTCATTATATCCAACTGAGGTTTCAGATCAGCTATTGGGGAACCCTGGCCTACTCCTGCACAGTGTGCCCCAGTTACATCAGTGTTGACTTGGTATGTGTAGTTCGTCCGATCAACCCCCCCCCCTCTCGTTGGTCTAACGGTTATAAGGCGTCTGCTTCCGATTTTCCAATTTTACAAAAAAAATAGCCCCAAAATCTCAAGTATATATCGTGCTAATTCCAGCACATTCTCAATCCTAAGTGACAACAGTTCATCATCGTGTGCTTCTATATGCAGATACAGTAAACAGTCTGAATACAGCCACTGTACAATCATGTTATATGCAATGAGCACTGCTCAAATATAAATATGTATAAAGAAAAAAATATATATAATGTATATAAACAGGAAACACTGTCAAATTATTGTACAGCATATTGTACATCTAATAAACCGACAGCTTGTGGTACATATTGACAGCACTAATATGAAATCTAGATCACATTACAAAACTACAAATCGCAATACATGTATCCTGTAGATCACAATATTATATACAGAAGAGATTATATTATATGTACAATAGTGGTCACAGTATCACAAACATATAGATCATGTAGGTTTCATGGACATTTCTGAAAAAAAAGAGACAAGTGAGCTACCACCATGACTTTGTGAGATGAAAACAACAGTTCACCTCATAAGAGAACAGCAAAAGCCACTTTAACAAGAAAATGCATCAATAATGTATAGATAATGTATAGATAAACCATCTCTGTCCACCACCCACAATTTCTGCCCATTTTGCTCAACAGGACACTGCATCATCACTGTATAAAACACCTTTTTTCACTAGTGCTATGCAGCCACAAGTTTAGGCCTGGTTTGCTTAAGATCATTACTGAAAGAATGAAACCCATTTTTCCACCAGTAACAGACAACGAATTCTAGGCCAATGTTTGCTCAACAACAGAATGAATCACCACTGTACGAATAAACACCTCTTTCCACAACCACTAGGCGCCCACAGTTTCTCAGCACATTTTGCTGAAAGAATATTTCACCCCTGTACGAATAACACCTCTTTCCACTACCAGTAGGCGCCCACAGTTTCTCAGCACATTTTGCTGAAAGAATGTATCACCGCTGTCTGGATCAGACACAGTGCCAGGTGGTCACGATTTCTGCACATGTATTTTGTTAACAAGAAAATATATCGCCACTATGTGGACATAGATAAAATGCTTCTTTCCACCACAACTAGGTGGCCATAATTTCTTGGCCCATTTAGCTTAACCAGAGAATGTATCATTATGTAGGAATGAAACCCCTCTGTCCACCAGTAATGGGAATTATCAAATCTCAGCCCATTTTGCTCAACAGTAGGATGTATCAGCAGTATGAATAAACACCTCTTCCACCAGTGCTAGGTGGCCATGATTTCTTGGCACATTTTACTTGAGAGATCGTGTCAATGTATGGATAAACCATCTCTCCACTATCTCTGTGTGAACACAATTTCTCGACCCATTCTTAACAACAGTAAATATCACGACTGTAGGAATAATTCCCTTTTGTCTACCAGTTCCTGGCAACCACAATTTCTTGGACCATTTTGCTCAACGAGAGAATGTGTCATCAATGTATACACTGTAGCTAAACAGTAGATTTCTTCCCCATTGCTAAGATTTCTGGGCTTATATTGCTTAGCAAGAGAATGTATCATTAGTGTAGCAATAAAACCCTTCTGTCCGTCAATAATAGGCAACCACAAATTCTAGGCTCATTTAGCTCAATAAAATGTATTATCATTGTGTAGATAAAACAGCTCTATTCACCAGAGTTTCTAGGCACATTGTGCACTACTACTGCAAAGATAAAATTATGTGCACCAGTGAAAGGCACCCACCAATAAAAAAAATCTGTGTTATCAATACTGTAGAAATGAAAGCAGTCTGCCCTCCCATGCTAGAACCCACGATTTCTTGGCCCATTTTGCTCAAGAGAAATTCTCACCATTGTGCAAGTAAAACACCTCATTCCATCAGTGTTACCCAGCAACAATTTTTTCCACCCATTTCGATAAAAGAGCGTATCAATATTATAGGAATGAAACCCTTCTTTCAACCAGCGTTAAGCAGCCATGATTTTTCAGCCCATTTTATTCCACAAGATAATGCATCAATGATTGGATAAAACCCCTCTTTCTGCCAGATTTCTCAGTCCATTTCATGCAACAAGAGAATGTATCACCACTGTATGGATACAGCACCTCTGTCCACCAGTGGTAGGGAGGCATGATTTCTCAAGAAAATGTATTAATACTATATAAATAAAATGCATTTGTTCACCAGTGCTTGGGGTCCATGATTGTTCAGCCTATATCACCACTGTATGGACAAATCTCTGCCGACCTGAGCTAGGCAGCCATGATTTCTTGGCCCATTTTGTCAACATGAGGATGCATTAATACTGTAGGAATGAAACCCCTCTGTCCACAAGAAAATGTATCATCTTTGTATGTATAAAACCTCTTTCCACTATCAGTAGACACCTTTCATTTCCAGGCTCATTTTGCTTAAGAAGAGAATGTATCATGGCTGTGGGAATAAAGCTCTCTGTCCAGTAATATGCAAAAACAAATTCTAGTCCCATTTAGCTGAATAGCAGTAGGTGGGAGGCAGTATGCAGCCATAATTTCTCACCCCGTTTTGTTTAAGATAATTTATCATTACTGCAGGAATGAAACCCCTCTGTCCACAGTATCAGGCGATCACAAATTTTCAGCACAATTTACTCAAGACAATGCGTCACCACTATATGGATAAAACACCTCTCCACTATTAGGTGGCCACGATTTCTTGCCATTTCGCTCAACAAGAGGTGTCAATGCTGTACTGATAAAACATCTCTAACCACAAGTACTAAGTGGCCATGATCTATGCCCCATTCTGCTTAATAAGAAAATGTATTTCCGCTATTTCTGTCATTGCTAAGTTGTCATGACCCTTGGCCCATTTTTCTGAACATGCTGTATGGACAACACACTTTATTTCACCAGGCCTGCTTTGCTCAACAACCCCCCCCAAAAAAAACTATAAATACTGTACCGATGTAACACCTGCCCACTGGTGCTAGGTGGCTACAATTTCTCAGGCCACTTTCCTTAACAAGAGACTGTATCACCACTGCAGTAATGTGTCCACCAGAGGTTGGCGCCCACAATTCCTCACCCCATTTTGCTCAACAACAGAACATATCGCCACAGCATGGATTAAACACCTTATTCCACCCATGCTATGTGGCAACAATATCTTGGCTCAGTTTACTCAACCTTGTTTACTAGTGCTAGGCAGCCATGATTTTTCATCCCATTTTGCGTAACAAATTTAAAGTACTATTTTTCAACAACATATCACTGTATGGATAAAACACCTCTTTCCACCAGTGATAGGAGGCCATATTTTCTTGGCCCATTTTCTTCATCAAGAGAATGTATCACTACTGTGTGGATAAAACATCTCACTCAACCAGCAGTAGACAGCCACAATTTCTTGACCCAGTTTACTTGAGAATGGGTCTCTATACAATATGCATAAAACACCTCTTTCCACCAGTGCTAAAGCGGTTCCAATTACTAGGCTCATTTTGTTTAACAAGAGAATGCATCACCACTGTATGGATAAAACCCCTCTGTCCAGCATCACTGGTCAGCCATGATTTTTGGTCCAATTTGCTCAACAACAGAATTTACATTTAAAATTTCTCTTTGCACTAGAACTAGACCACCATTTCTGGCCCGTTTTGCACAAGACAACGTATCTCCGGTAAAACCCCTCTGTCCACCAGTGACAGGTGCAATGATTTCTCAGGGCATTTTGCTTCACAATATTGCTTATCAACATTGCAGGAATGAAATCCCTGTCCATCAGTTACAGGCGACCACAAATTTTGGGTCTATTTTACTAAAGAATAGAATGTATTACAACTGTATTGATAAAAAACTTTATCCACTGGCATTAGGCAGCTATGATTTCTTTGCACATTTGCTGAACCAGACAATTTATCACCAATGTATGGATAAAACCCATCTTTCCACCATTGCAAGACAGCCACAATTAACAACGTAATATGTATACTGTGGAAATGAACCTTCTCTGTCCTATGCATGTCAAATTCTTTTTTGACCTCATACACATGTATTGCAACAAGTAACCTCTAAAACCCAACACACAGCACTAAAGGCGACATGTTTTTCATGACCAGTGATAAGGAAGTTTCAAAATTGTCACTATCTCTTAACTAAATTATTAACTTGATTGCACAGTCCATCAACTGAAAATGTTTTCCACCTGCAGACAAGACTGTGCAAAATTGTTCCCTCAGCCTTCACTGTCAGTCATCAGCTGACAAGCCAAACTTGGGTGAAAAAAGATTCCCGCATACATGCCAGACCACACAGTCATTCCTCCAGTCTCATAACTGCACCATTCATCAACTGACAAGAAACAACAAAGACATTTCCCACCTACATAACACATCACTATCTGTGCCTGTCGGTGTTATGCTAAAACAGCAAATACACAGCTAAAATGTGTAACAATTATGTGGAATCCGTAACAATTGATATGCATGTTGTTCTCCCATGATAGGCAGCCACAATTTCTTGGTCCATTTTGCTCAACAAGACAACGTATCACAACATTATGGATACACATAGACCTCTTTCCACCAGCACTGGGTGACCATGATTTCTCAGCCAAAGTTGCTCAACAAGAGAATGTATCGCCATGTATGGATGAAACACGTCTGCCAACCAACGAGTCGACCATGATTTGCCCATTTTTCTCAACAAGAGAATTCATCATTGCTGTAGGAATGAAACCCCTTTATCCACCACTAATAGGAGACCATGAATTCTTGGCCTGTTTTGCTCAAGTATTACCACCGTATGGATATAACACCTCGTTCACCAATGCAAGGTGGCCATGATTTCTCACCCCATTTTGTTCAACAAGAGAATGTCTCAGTACTGTGCGGATAACATATCTGTTCACCAGTGCTTGCCAGCCACAATTTCTTACCCCATTTTGCTCAAGAGAGTACATCGATACTGTATGGATAAAACACCTCATTCTATTAGTGCTAGGTGGCAACAATTTTTGCCTCTTTGCCTAATGAGAAAATGTATCCCCATGATATGGATAATACACCACACCTCTTTCTACCAGTGTTCATACCAACTATAAAATACAGTGGGGTGAAAAGTATGAAAAGGAAGCCAAAGGCACCAGAAGAGAAGTAGAAGAACTTCCGAGTAACGAGCTCACACTGTTCCATTCCAACAGAGCCAACCAAAGTAGAATAGCCAGAATGAGACTAAATGGAGAATACCATCTTATTCGTAAAGACCCGGTGACCTGGAGTTGTGGGGACAAACTTAACATACCACATGTCATGTTAGAGTGTAGCCTGAACAGCCAGGAAAGGGATGAACTTAAAAATGCTCTGCACAATCTTAACCTTAACTTAAATCTAAATTTGTATCTAAATCCTCCCAAAAATATGAGACAACGCATAATGGCATAATGACAGCGCAGGCAGTAAACGCCCACCCAGACGTTAGATCTAATTAAAAAAATACAAATTAAAGAAGGGGGTAAAAAGCATTAAAATACACCAAGTAAACTATAGGAAAAGGGTAAATTGTACAGCATTAAAAATAAAAGGTAGAGGTAAACAGTATGTATGAATAGTAAGGTCGACCAGCAAGCGCTCCACCACTCAGCCACAGGCAACCATCTTTCACCAGCAGCAACAGTGCACCAGGAAAGTCACCACATGGCCACCACCAGTTTGGAGCACCAAGCAACGCCCCCTTCCCTCCTCAAGCCCACTGCCGCCTCCCCCCCCACCCCCCACCCCCATGCAAAATCATCGCGAGGTGGAAGCACTTTCCCTCCCAAAACAAGAAGAAGAAGTGGCCATGACTTCTCGGTCCATTTTGTTCAACAAGAGAATGTATCACCCTGTTATGGATAAAACACTGCCACCAGCATTAGCAGGCCAGGATTTCTCGGCTGTTTAGCTGAAGAAGAGAATGTGTCAGT
>SMGT01016495.1:66387-76702 GCA_004794575.1 Lanistes nyassanus | reverse complement strand
TAGGAGATGTCCAGATGTGACGTAGATATGCCTGTGATGGCCTTCTTACTGCAGCTATCAGTCTGGTGCGTGTTTCCGTGCATGGCTTAGTAATAGGACCCTATCCCCACATAGTGCAAAATCACCGCCAAGTGGAAGCACTGTCCCTCTACACCAACCAATGAAGGTGCTAACCTGCTATTCTCTTCACACAAAAAAAATAATTTAAAATGCCAGTTGCTTTTAATTCTTCAAATAAGCAAGCTGGTCTTTATCTGCTCCGAACATAAAATTCTTACAATGGCCTAAAATGTACTTCTGTCAATTACTGACAATGGTTAATAAATGTGGAATTAGTTCACCCTACAATGGTTTGATGGTTTAAGTGAAGAGAATGCAAATATACTTAAAATACAGTCCAAAAATGTCTGACCTTGAACTCCCCAAGAGTCATCTGAAAGAGATTCAGGACGGTGTCATGGAATGTAAAGAACTTTTTAACATCTTCATCATCTCCTGGAACCTCGCGGAAGAGGAAGAAAAACCCTTGCACAGAGAGACGAGACAATTGTTTTCTATTTGTCTTCATCTTTGCAGGCATCACAGTGGAACGTTTTGCCATCAACATTTATTCCAGTCAGAAGAGTGTACAATCCCAAACTGAGCAAGTACAACAACCATCCTTCCACGACGCTCATCATAACAAGGGAAGCTACTCTTGCCCATGACGTCCTATCCTTTGCCGTGGTCCATCTACATCAGCCAGCAAATACAGTTTCTGTTTCTTAACTGGCCCATCATAATTATCATGGTAAATTAACATTTGATAAAACTATAAAAGATAAAGAAACATTAACAAAAAATTAAACCATCCCTCTTCTTTTGATTTTCCTTTCACATTACGGATGCTAATGGATAAACGTACCTTGGGTAAATCCTATGAGGAAAATCAAATAAATGATGCCAAACCGAACAAGATCTCCTCTCAACATCTTATAGATCATGGTCACAAATGGACCAGTAAGTTGTACGCCTCTGAAACAGACACACATTTACTGCTGAATTTTTCGTTTTTTTAAATAAAAGTTGCCGTCAGACTGTCTCACTACTCTGTGCATGCTTGTTGGACCGGCTTGCTGCTCTGTGCATGCTTGTCTGTCTCACTGCTCTTTGCATGCCTTGTCATCCTCATTGCTCCCTGCACGCTAGTCTGTCTCGCCACTATTAGCACATTTGTCGCTGCTCTTTCCATGATTGTCAGACTGCCTCACCATTATCTGCATGCCTTGTGAGACTGTCTCACTGTTCTTTCCGTGCCTTGTGAGACTGTCTCACTGTTCTTTCCATGATTGTCAGACTGTCTCACTGTTCTTTCCATGCCTTGTGAGACTGTCTCACTGTTCTTTCCATGCCTTGCGAGACTGTCTCACTGCTCTCTGTCAACAGTTTATATATCTACAGATCACAATCATATAATACCATTGATAACCCACAGAGCTTATCATTCACACACACACACACACACAAATAGGGATACAGGGGAACATCTATGGCTGAGTGAAACTATACAAATTTGTCACCTACCTGAAAAAAAGGCACACAACACTGCATACAATTTGGCATTTTAAAACAACCAACCAGCCCCCACCCCCATGCTTTTCTATCTTAGAAAACATACTTTAAATCTCATGCAATAATTTAGATTAAACAGAAGGTTAACAGCATTAACTGAACAAGGGATAAAATGCTGGATGCTAAGAATTCCTCTCACCAATTGCAGATTTAGGCTGGTTTGCATGAGCCTTATTATTTCCTGTTTATTCGTAAAGAGGCACATAAAATACACAGGGTGGATGAGCCTTACGACCACCATTATGACCAGAAGAGCAGCTATGAATGCTCGTTGACGCCAGCTCTGGGACAGATACCAGGAATACCTGTGTCTACTATGTACCTAGCAAAGAAGAGAAGAAAGAACCAGCAGCATGGAGCTGCAAGGATCAGCAGCACATCCTCCACGTTGTACAGCTGCAGCAATCGGAATGGTATGCAGGCCAGAAGTAAGAGGCATGACAGCAAGTTGACAGTGTGGGCCGGGGCATGCAACTGCACAAGAAATGACAAGTGACAGCCTGCAACTCATGGTCACCTGCGCACTCAGTTATACACTTCCCCATTTTCACCACGGAAACACCAAAAGGCTATGCTCTCACTGCGTGAAGAAGATATAAACATAAGAATTTTGACCATCTTGATATGAAATACTCACACAATTCTTTAAAAAGCTCCAAAAGCCTCTTGAACAAATCTCAATGATTTCCATTACGACTGTAGCAACACAGCTCAGGCAAACAGCGACCTCACAAAAATATCGCAGCTGTTAAAACAAAGATTAAATAATCAAAAATCATCATCTGTAAGAATGCGCAAATTTGCATGATTAATGTAGGCTTTCATGTTTCTTATATTCTTAACAAAGTACAGAAGCTATGTTGTATCTACTTTCAGGATGGCCATCATTACTGGAAAAAATAAAGAAAAACTTCCAGAAAAATATGTGTAATACCACGATAGCACCAACACAATATCGCAACCTTCCCATTTTTGAGGCAGTTTCTTTCCCCAGGGAAACCAAAAACATGAAAGATGTACTGAGAGACTGCCTCCTAAGATCAAGGAAAGCCAGAAAAAGAGACAAATTCTTTTCCCTGAAAAAGCATATAAACAACAAACAGCAAGAACCATAAATTGATAGCTACACACCCCATCTACTGGTCCTCTGTAGTGTAACAGTTCTGGGCCAGAGGGTCGGACGTAGACACCAACACTGAACAGGATCAAGTGAATGCAAGCGATCACTAGCAGCTCCAGAAATCGCCTCTGGTGACATAAGCATAAATTAACACTGTTTCAGATATTGCCATTGGTGACAGTAGCATAAATTAACTTTGTTCCAGAAATAGCCCCTGGTGACAGGAACATAAATTAACACTGTTCCAGATATCGCTTAGTGACAGAATAAATTGTTCCAGATATTGCCTCAAGTGACTGGAGCATATATTAACATTGTTCCAAGAAATTGATTCATATGTGTGTAGTAGGTATATAACCAGTCATTCAAAATTTCACCTCTGTTAAAACTGAAAGTAATTAACAGCAGTTTATGAAATTATTTTGTTGAAAGGTGCTAAAAATTACCAAGCAAATAAATGCATACTACTGCTCATAAAAAATCATTAATAAATGCAAATAAGAGAGAATTTTTCTTGAAGAATGTTTAAGCATGTAGTCATATAGTTTAAAATAAATTTTGTAATAATTTAAAGATCTATTTTTAGATGTGCATGGGTGTGTGTTGGTTTTGGCCAATGCCTATATGCTACAACCATTTTGTGCACTTTTAATCTTGCTTAGAAACTTTCTCCCATGAGCATGAAGCCTGCAACTACCTAATCAAAATCACACCACCATGGAAGTGGAAAGAATGTGAACTGGTGGTCAAATTCAAGATTCTTTTGGGAATAGAAATGGAAATCACATATTTTTTGTTACTTTTGCCCAGTAGCAAATTTCCGCTTTAAAGGACTTTTGAGATGCGGAATCTGATGCTGTGCAACTTTTACCCATGAATCAGACAGAAGCATCTTTTTCTAAAAAGCAAGGTAAATAGGTAAAGGTTGACCTGTTGTGGGTAGTAGGGACAGGGTGTGTATGAGACCCCTACCTTTTTCTATGGGTATTGGGGACAGGCTGTGCATGAGACCCCTACCTTTTTCTGTGGGTATTGGGGACAGGCTGTGTATGAGACCCCTACCTTTTTCTGTGGTTAGTAGGGACAGGGTGTGTATGAGACCCCTACCTTTTTCTGTGGGTAGTAGGGACAGGGCATGTACGAGACCCCTACCTTTTTCTGTGGGTAGCAGGGACAGGCTGTGTATGAGACCCCTACCTTTTTCTGTGGGTATTGGGGACAGCCTGTGTATGAGACCCCTACCTTTTCTGTGGGTAGTAGGGACAGGCTGTGTATGAAACCCCTACCTTTTTCTGTGGGTATTGGGGACAGGCTATGAGACCCCTACCTTTTCTGTGGGTAGTAGGGGCAGGGTGTGTATGAGACCCCTACCTTTTCTGTGGGTAGTAGGGGCAGGGTGTGTATAAGACCCCTACCTTTTTCTGTGGGTAGTAGGGACAGGGCATGTACGAGACCCCTACCTTTTTCTGTGGGTAGCAGGGACAGGCTGTGTATGAGACCCCTACCTTTTTCTGTGGCTATTGGGGACAGCCTGTGTATGAGACCCCTACCTTTTCTGTGGGTAGTAGGGACAGGCTGTGTATGAGACCCCTACCTTTTTCTGTGGGTATTGGGGACAGGCTGTGTATGAGACCCCTACCTTTTCTGTGGGTAGTAGGGGCAGGGTGTGTATGAGACCCCTACCTTTGTCTGTGGGTAGCAGGGACAGGCTGTGTATGAGACCCCTACCTTTTTCTGTGGGTAGTAGGGACAGGCTGTGTATGAGACCCCTACCTTTTCTGTGGGTAGTAGGGACAGGCTGTGTATGAGACCCCTACCTTTTTCTGTGGGTAGTAGGGACAGGCTGTGTATGAGACCCATACCTTTTCTGTGGGTAGTAGGGGCAGGGTGTGTATGAGACCCCTACCTTTTTCTGTGGGTAGCAGGGACAGGCTGTGTATGAGACCCCTACCTTTTCTGTGGGTAGTAGGGACAGGCTGTGTATGAGACCCTACCTTTTTCTGTGGGTAGGAGGGACAGGGCGTGTACAAGACCCCTACCTTTTTCTGTGGGTAGCAGGGACAGGCTGCGTATGAGACTCCTACCTTTTTTCTGTGGGTATTGGGGACAGGCTGTGTATGAGACCCTTACCTTTTTCTGTGGGTAGCAGGGACAGGCTGTGTATGAGACCCCTACCTTTTTCTGTGGGTAGCAGGGACAGGCTGCGTATGAGACCCCTACCTTTTTCTGTGGTTAGTAGGGACAGGGCGTGTACGAGACCCCTACCTTTTTCTGTGGGTAGCAGGGACAGGCTGGGTATGAGACCCCTACCTTTTTCTGTGGGTAGTAGGTACAGCCTGTGTATGAGACCCCTACCTTTTTCTGTGGGTAGTAGGTACAGGCTGGGTATGAGACCCCTACCTTTTCTGTGGGTAGTAGGGACAGGCTGTGTATGAGACCCCTACCTTTTTTTGTGGTTAGTCGGGACAGGCTGTGTATGAGACCCCTACCTTTTTCTGTGGTTAGTCGGGACAGGCTGTGTATGAGACCCCTACCTTTTTCTGTGGGTAGTAGGGACAGGGTGTGTATGAGACCCCTACCTTTTTCTGTGGGTAGTAGGGACAGGGTGTGTATGAGACCCCTACCTTTTTCTGTGGGTAGTAGGGACAGGCTGTGTATGAGACCCCTACCTTTTTCTGTGGGTAGTAGGGACAGGCTGTGTATGGGACCCTACCTTTTTCTGTGGTTAGTAGGGACAGGCTGCGTATGAGTCCCCTACCTTTTTCTGTGGTTAGTAGGGACAGGGTTTGTATGAGACCCCTACCTTTTTCTGTGGGTAGTAGGGACAGGCTGTGTACAAGACCCCTACCTTTTTCTGTGGGTAGCAGGGACAGGCTGTGTATGAGACCCCTACCTTTTTCTGTGGGTAGTAGGGACAGGCTGTGTATGAGACCCCTACCTTTTTCTGTGGGTATTGGGGACAGGCTGTGTATGAGACCCCTACCTTTTTCTGTGGGTATTGGGGACAGGCTGTGTATGAAACCCCTACCTTTTTCTGTGGGTAGTAGAGAGGATATTCTAGACCAGGCAGTCAAGCCATTCTAAGACTTTGGAAGGTAATACCTTTGCAAATGTCTTCCACTTCTCCTTCAGCAGCTGCCAGACGACCCCCCCTTCCAGCATCTCCAGGTGCTCGTCAGTCTCCCCATCAACAATGATCATCAGAGCAGAATGCCAGTCTGCCACGAACACACCATCCCAATGACTGCAGATCATGGTGGACAGTAAGACAATTTTGAATGTGTGTGAGCGCGCGCACATATTTGGGGATGGGGGGGGGGGGAGAAGGAGAATCTATGTTTCTGCCACTCTTTGCAAGTTGATACAAGATCCAGTAACCTCTCTTTCTGAAAAAGAGGTTGTTGACTACCTCTTCAAAGTCCATTGATTAGCCAAGTTTTAGGGCAATAAGCTGTGTGTGGCTGTGTGTGCATGGATGTGTGTGTGAACCTGCATGTCCATGTGCATACATACATGTATTATTTTTTTGCATGCACATATGCATGTATGTGTAGATGCCTGCTGTGCTAAGACATGTTTTTCTGTCCACCAGATGGAATTACCTTTCAGCTGGAGGAATATATGGTCAAATGTAGGAACATTGTTTTGACATGCATACAACTTCTCTGTCACCACTGGAAGAATTTCTTTTGCTCTCGACGGGTCATCTCCTTTGCTCGCTCACACGACCACCGTCAAGAGGGTGACAATTGCGCAGGTGGAACTATCATTGTATTACGAAACTAACAATATGACTTCTCAATCATATGGCCGAGCCCCCACCACCTACAGTCTCCCATAAAGAACCACAAAACACTGTAATACAGTGAACACAAAAAAAGAAGAATGTATTGTTGATATAAACAGCGAGTATTTACAACTCGTTAACTCTAGGTGTCCCGCAATTCCCTTTTGTTATGGCTAGGTCTGAAATAACATATTAAACCACCCTACATCACCCACCTCGCAATTAAACACTATAATAAATTGCGTACCTTAATCTCTTCTTTGCATATGAGAAAAGAATGACCTAGTGATGCACAACACTCACATAACAACACTCGTTCCTGAATGCTTCATACAGTCCGCACGACAGTCTGTATGTCGTGCGCTCCTTCCTTGGATAAGTTCACCAGTAGATATCCTGAAGACCTCTTGAACACTTTCCCCACCTAACAGCAGACCTTGATGCTGACATCAACACACGCCACAGAGGATATGGCATTTCTTAAGGCTGACGCACAGCCCTTTGAGCTCACTCCTAAAGCTCGGTTGCAGGCAGTCTCCCTTTAAGGCTGGATCTTCACCTTCTGCTTTAGACAGTTGTCTGTCCGCAGTCTCAATCTTCCCTCTTTTACTTTCTGTAGCTATCCTCTCGCCCGGTTAGCACAGAGATTTCCCACAGCAGAGGAACACGTGCAAGAGTCACACACCAGTCTTGGGGGAACACCACAATTCCCCACAAAGAGTGCCTTGTGTTAGGCAGCTGGTCTACTCAAGACACGTGCTGTTGATACTGGAGTTCCTACACATCCAGTAGAACGAGACAACTTAGTTCTGCAGCAAGACTGAACCTATCAGTCTTCATCAGACTTTACCACAAGACATGTACGTCTCCTCAAAGCAGATCTCCAGCAGAAGGTTTTTCCAAAGATACCTTGTAGGAGTCTTGGCAAAAGATGGCCTTACTGGAGAGTAGGCTAAAATATGTTCTCACTGGAGAGTTGACTAAAGAAGATCTTCTCACAGGAGTTTTGGGCGTAAGATACTTTGACTGCTTAAAGCAGTCCTTTTATTCTAAACTCCGCTCATACATTCTTACATTCACATACCCGTGGTCATCAAGACAGTTAACCCATTGTCCTCGCTGTGCTAGCTGGCTGGCGTAAAGTATATAAATACTTGTGCCCGTTGCGCTAGTTGGCCAGCGGATGCTGCAAAAAGAATTTTTTGACAACCCCCCCCCCCCCCCCCCCGATTTGCTGGCAAGGGAAGTCACTGGTGTTTTTCTAGAATCATTTCTCTATAGAGTTTCTTCCCTTGAACAACGGAAGGAGACGGTATTTGCACGTTTTATTCTCTTGAGCACGCCACCTCATTAGAAGGGAAAAAAATGCCTGGTTGGTCGCCATCTTCGTCTAAGTGCCGCAAAAGCCTTGGAATTGTTTGAAAACCATACCAGCTGTTTCGTGGGAAACCCCTGGCATTTATGGATAATTTCCACAACGTTTTATGGATTACAAGTGCTGCAAACGGCTGTAATCGGCGAGTGTTTCGTGTCAGTGGGACTTTTTCAAAACTGTCTTATGTTACCTTGGTTACGTTATTCAACACAGTCTTCCACAAACCATCAGCAACGGACAGATTTCGGGTAGGAACAATCTTTTTCTACTTAAATTTATCTTTCTAACAACGTTTGAATGATACTTTTAACTTTAATAGGTTTTTTGTTACAATTTTTCGAAAATCTGTAAAAATCGCCCAAACGCTGAGATTTCAGCGATGTCGCGCGTTGTAAGACGCACGTTCAGAATGGGTTAAATACATCAACCAAGCAGGACAGAGACAGCAGAAGCCACACTCCATGTCAACTACAAGAACACGCCCCTAAGTGGACACCTAGAGTGGACATAGCTACCCCCCTCCCCCCTTCCTGGCAGGTTACACCTCTTGGCTACATCACAGCCCCTGATGGTTGATACCACGCATCAACAGCTTCCTACTGATGTGTAATTCCCCCCTGTCAACTAACCCCTAACTGGCCAGCCTGACACCTGCTCTAGAGCCAAGGTCCCTTCCCAGCTGTGGCTCAGGGTAAGTAACACCTTGCCCCTTGCTTCTAGAGTCAGCATCCCTGATTGGAAGTGTGAACAGGGACCTAACCTGGCCTGGTGATGACGTAAGTGGCTAGATGGCAGCTTGAACAAGGGGATAAAGGCTGGAACTGAGGCTGGAGGGTCGCAGATGGATCACACCTAGAAGCTATGGTGCAATCTCTTTGACCCACCTGACCCTAACTCATGACATTCTCTTGTCACAGAAAATTTTAGAAGATGGAATTTCTTGCCAGCTTAGTACTGTTATGCATGGGGATTTTTCAGATGAGGCCAAGACTACTGGAGAGGGAAAGATAAAAAGAAAAGACCCTGAAACCCCAATCACCCTAAACAAAACCCAAAATAAAACACATAAATGTGATCATGTGGTTACTTTACTATAATTAATCCTGAATGAGTTAAAATTTTAAAAGAAATGCTGTGTTTCCTAGATTTTAGCAAGAATAATGGCTTTGCAACACAGATTCCCCATCCCCACATGCACACATACACTAGCTTACCAATTAAACTGAAACACATGACTGCCACTTGGAATGAAACATAAAGTAAACAAACAAATCATTATAAAGCATCCATGCTTACTGTGCTCTCCGTCTGGTCCGATAGAATCAATGGCAGCCAAAGGGTAAGCAGAACAGGTCACATTGCTGAATCTCCAGAATTCCTTTAATGGAAAGAAATAACACCCTCTTGATGTCTGCTTAACAGCTTACATATGGAGTTCTTACTGATTCAGTTTACATTGTAAGCCATAATCACACCTGCAAACCTGCAGAAAGTCAGTGCTATGCCAACCGAGTTGAAACATCTCAAGTTCTCATCCACACACATGCACTTTACATGAGTGGGCGGATGCACACAAATAAATACACACGTGAACACATCATCTTCTGGAATTCTTACTGCTTAAAGGACAGCATTCCCCCATCAACCCCCACCCTCCAACTCTGCTGGGGATCTGGAAAGCTGAGAGCATTCGGCTTACATGTCGAACTTGTAGGTTTGAATGCAAGAGGCTAACCATTGAATCTTAGAAGTTAGACTTAAAACATTGTGCAAACTCCATTCAACCTTACTCTGGTGACATTGCATGTGGCCACACGGCCTAAGCTGCTGTCACAGCATTAATAAACCTCCCCTCCCCCTTCCCACATCAATTTGTCAGGGTGCCAGCTGACACATACCACACTGCCCAGATCCAACATGTCTCGGAAGATGACAGAGCGACCTAGCTTGCTGGCCAAAGTCAGTGGAGTCAGGTTTTGGTTGTTCACAATATCTGTACGTGCTGGGGTTTTGTTGTGCTGCACAGCGTATCTAAACATTCCCTGTAAAGTATGTAAATATGTAAACACCTCCCTTGAGCTAGCCTGTGACAAAACTACAAACATTCCTTGAAAAACCTACAAACTAAATCACTAATTATGGCATACAACATGTTATTGATCCATATGAACTACATGTTAAAAAACTGAAATTGTATACCCTGACATTGATTCTAGATAAAAAATAAACATCACCTCTGCAAGAAATACTTAAGCCAGGTATGGTGCAGCCATAAAAAATCTCTCCTAAAAACAATAATACAAAAACAAACTGGCAGCGCTCACACATAGCCGTATGCAGACGCCTGTGCCCTAAAGGGAGCTTACCGTACCTAAACACGTAGCAAAGAGAGGGCCGAAAGAAAGGAACTTGGCAGATCCTC
>SMGT01016495.1:45452-66137 GCA_004794575.1 Lanistes nyassanus | reverse complement strand
ATAACTCCAACAAAGGTACTGGCAGCGCTCACACATAGCCGTATGCAGACGCCTGTGCCCTAAAGGGAGCTTACCGTACCTAAACACGTAGCAAAGAGAGGGCCGAAAGAAAGTTTAGGGCACAGGCGTACACTCACAGGCGTACACTCACAGGCGATGTTTCAAGGTAGAATGCTGCATGCAAAAATGGCAGTAAAATGGTGTCCAGGTTGGTGCGGTTTACATTTACAGATGTCATTTTTCAACGCTGAATGTTTCAACACAGAAACTGATAGTTTGAAAGGGGAAATTGTTGTCCTTATATATATGCAGCGTTTAGTGCTATTTGCAACTTTTTTGACAGTAATTTTTACTGCAGTGTTACAGAGACACATATTAAATGTTAGATTTCAAACAATAACAGTCAGATCAAAGAATACCGATTGTAAAAGATGCCAAAAATAACCCTTGTGTTAGAGAAACCCAGCTGGGCCATGGGTACAGTTTAAACCCATGTGCAAACAAATTTTAATTTTTAAGAGAGAACACTAGCTGTAACAAGCCACCCCTCCTCTCAGGCACTTGTACTGTATATGTACCCAATAATACAAATGTGAAGATATGGACGCCTGTTTTGTGCTCGCATTGTGGTACACAATGCTGGTGATCTGTGTTGCTAGTGGCCATCTTGCTGGGTTGTCTCTCTCATCTCTTTTGACCCCAGTAAAGCTAAAATCCATTGGCATGAGCAGAAACCAAACCCTTTCTCAACTTCAGACACTTGCCAGTAACCTGCTATCCCTAGCTTAAGCAAGCTCGTGGTTTCAGCTCAAGGCAAGTCCTGTCAGCTCAACAGCTAAACATTTTCAGAACAGTTCCATACTGTGAATTTAGACGTCTGTTTGTTTTGATCTGTAAATGATGGTATATCTAAGGAGGAAAGGGACTAAATGTATACTATATTCAGGCAACAATCTGGCTTTCAAAACCTTTTGCTTGGGTTCACCAAACACAGCAATACTTATGTAACCCACAACAGTTATCTTTACCTGGGCAGATCTCATACCTGACAAACCCATCAAAACATGACACCAGATAGATGTGAGCCAGCAGCAGGTACACGGTGATCAAATGGCCTTGCAAATCTACCTGTATTTTAAGATGGCTAACAACTGGGTGACTATTAAAAGTATGGCAGCATGGCAAAAAGGTAATCATGCCTTGCTGCCCTTAAAACCTATGGTTTTCAGCAAAATGAGTGATTTATAAGATTATAATTTGCTGCACACCTTCAGCTACTGTGATACTTTGTACCCCACTCCCCAACAATGGCAATCCTGGTTACACTCACAGGCTGGGTGTGAATAACCACCATGTGAAGCACTGTGTTGCCAAAGGAATCCTGCAGGTTGGGGTTGGCGCCATGGTCAATGAGATAGTCATAGATGTTTTGGTTTCCCCGGCAAGCCGCAAAGGCAAGAGGATATTCACCATAGTAGGCATATCCTGAAGCAAATTACCCTAGTGCACATATAGATACTTGGCAAAATGCTGTCTGTTCTGAAAGAGACCATTTTCATGGTGAGTGTAGCTGTCCCCACCATCAAGTGAAGATTCAGAATAAACACACTAATTGTCACAGATATAGCTGTCGGACTGAGGCTGCCTAAAAACTGATCCAGTCAGTGTTTTACAACAAAGCACCAGACCTTGCAAACCAAGCACTCCCTCATCTGGCATTTCGACCTGCTGTCAAAAACTTGAAAAATATTATTTACAGTGCCATTTTTGTTCTAGTTTCATATAAATGGAATCTCAGCAAAATTAAGCCAGATTTGTTGAAGCAAGTCAGCCATTCTGGTATGCAAGTATGCATATGCAGAGACATTGCAAATACATGGGTGCTACTGCAAAATTTTCAAAAACCTAAAACCGTTTCAGTCATGTAGAGTTTTAAAAGTAAGGGGTATTTATACCACACAAAAATTTTGCGGGGTTTTCAATAGCCCAATCCCAGAAAGCGTTGATAGAGTATGTGTTTATACCTTCTAAGACAATTTCCATTACGTGATTCCTAGTCTCAATATGTGATTTACCCCCAGTCTTACATGATCTGCATCACTGGGGTTGTACAGCCCCTGGTAGGGTCCAGGGTAAAACCCCCCCTGAAGCTGAACACTCTGGAGCATTTTTAAATAAAATAAAAGCCTTTAGTGACAGATGAATGTGTAATACTTGGGTGACCCTAACGAAACCAAATGTGTTGAAAACCTGGATCAGACATCACACTGAACCGCGAATTAGCCATCTGATGAAACTGTACTTGGCAAAATCATTGCTTTTTTAAATTTGTGAAAACTGGCAGTGTTGGGCTTAGCCATTTTCAAAACTGGAATTCCAGCCCACAGCTGGCACAGTAGCACCCACGCAAATATGTTAATACTTTTCCTTGGAAGAAATGCTTCGGTTTGTAAAGGTACCTTCATAGTCGGTTGCTGCTGTGGGACTGGGGTTCTTCTTGATATCCTCTGGAAGAAAAAAGCGTCCAGTGGCACGCTGGTTTACACTGGCGCCATTCTCCACCAGCAGCTGAACAATGTCAAGGTCATCTAACATCACAGCAATATGCAAGGCACTCTCTCCTGCAAGTCATAGACACAACATAAACAACAGTTGTCTTAGAAATCACCCCAACATGCCATCTTTATTTATATGTATATTGCTTACATCTAAATCCTATTTCATTATGTGGGTACATTTTATATTTCCAAATTTATCTGTGCTTTTCTTAGTCACATCTAGATAACTCCAACATAGGTACTGGCAGCGCTCAAACATAGCCATATGCAGACGTATATGCCCAAGGGAGCTTACCGTACCCAAACACGTAGCAAAGAGAGGGCCGAAAGAAAGGAACTTGGCAGATCCTCTGAAAAAAGATCTGCCATCCCTTTCTTTATAACGGCGCTATTCTTCACACAGCTAGCCCTCGGTGCACAAAGTGTGCATACAGAGAATCCCTATTAAATGTAGTCAGCCCGCTCACTAAGCGAGTGCTAACAACTAGGATTCAAAGACGAACACAACATAGGACAAATACATGAAATCCTCAAGGTGCAAATTATAATTAATAAAGGGATGGCAGATCTTTTTAGAGGATCTGCCAAGTTCCTTTCTTTCGGCCCTCTCTTTGCTACGTGTTTGGGTATGGTAAGCTCCCTTGGGCACATATGTCTGCATACGGCTATGTTTGAGCGCTGCCAGTACCTATGTTGGAGTTATCTTTCAATAATTTAAGCGCTCGGTCCTCATTTGTTCTTTATTAGTCACATCTACCTAGTCAACAGATTCAGTTTTCTGTTTGCAAAAAAAAAAATGTACACTTTTCACTGTCTTTATGTGCATTGTGACACTAGTCTTTATAGACTTTGCTTATACAACTTGAATGATATGTAATTTGCAGGGATGCCCATCGTGTTCCGACTGCAATGAGGAATTCAGTTTACAAATAAAGGGGAAGCAATTCATACAATTCAAAGATTATGGATCATGGACTCAAGCATGTACATTTTATCCCTCAGAAGGATTGCTTTAGCTAAGTACAGAAAAAGAAAATCCTCACCAAAATACTCCTCTCCTTCATAAACATCACATGCTAGTTTTGGAAAGACTTCAAGGAGGGCCTTGCCAACTTCAAAGTGTACAGGTGAATCCATCAGGTAGCAGAAGTGGAAAGGAGTCTCTCCTACTCCCCCACGCTTGTTCAGATTCCAGCAGGCCTCATGGGGCTCAAACTTGTTAAGGGGGTCTTCCTGAAACTCCCTTAAAAGCTGCTCATCCGTTTTCTCTTCTGTGTTTGGCCCCATTTTCTGTTCCAGCTTCCATTCCGATTTCTGACCTGACTTTTGTGCTTCACTCATCTCCTGCAGAAGAACAAAGGTGTGCTGATCAGATGAAGATGGACCTGGCTAAGAAACTAACGTGGTGTAGGACAAGAGGGAATATTTGTGTCCGCGTTAAAGTGAATCTATCTACTCTGGATAAGGTTGCAGTTATGTGCACTTGATAGCTATCACAATTATGATTCTCTTTCATGAAGTTTATCTGATACAATAAATGAATGTTATCATGATTATGTTCAACGAGGCTTTAAAAGTTACAGAAGTAATGAGTTGTATTTAACCACAAAAATCTCTTTAGATTAACTTTGGTGCATGGTAGAAACAATATAATGTACAAAACCACCTATATCATTAAGGTTTTAAACAATCAAGATTGATCTAAGACCCGAAAAGGTCCCCATTACAAGACACATGCCTTCACACAAAGTTCTTATTTGCTCACCAAGGCTTTGAATTTGGCTTTCATATTGTTGCACCACTTGATGTACTCTAGTTTTTCAATGACTGCACCTTTGCCACAGTTGTAAAGATAATCCACCATTTTAGTTCTTGCAATCTCTTTGACACGATCGGGGCCATGATTTTCGTAGGCTTTGATGAGTTCTCCACCCTTGGCAAGATCGGCAAACTTGTAAGCTGGGTTGGAGGCCATCTCTCTGTTCTGCACCTTCCATGCTGAATCCGGGTCTGCCCCTGATGATGAAGACCAGCCCAAGATGTTCCCCATTGTGGCTTCTCAACTGGGAGTTTCTCGGTGCACCGGTTGCTATGACAACCTTGATATGCTGAGTACATTGGATATTACAGCACTGGTTGCTCTTACTCCTTCACCAGCCTGAAAGCAAAACACAGTAACGCAACCAGTTAAAAAGAAGCTGAAAGACTTAGTGAAAAGCATCATTGGAATCAGAGGAAAATGATGGTCATCAAACATTTGCACATTTTAACCCCAACAGGATGCTTTTTACCACCTTATGTTTTCTACAACATAATGTCAGAAACAGAGTTTCATGATTAGGTTTGTCGACGATTAAAGAAAATCGATGATGAAAAATGTGCACTGAAGATCTGCACAGAAGAGAAGCAAATTTTTAAAAGTTTGTGCACCATTTCTAAATTTTTCTATGTGCAAGCATAAAACTACATGTAAATTGGAAATATTGCAGTTAAAAAGAAGCTGAAAGACTTAGTGAAAAGCATCATTGGAATCAGAGGAAAATGATGGTCATCAAACATTTGCACATTTTAACCCCAACAGGATGCTTTTTACCACCTTATGTTTTCTACAACATAATGTCAGAAACAGAGTTTCATGATTAGGTTTGTCGACGATTAAAGAAAATCGATGATGAAAAATGTGCACTGAAGATCTGCACAGAAGAGAAGCAAATTTTTAAAAGTTTGTGCACCATTTCTAAATTTTTCTATGTGCAAGCATAAAACTACATGTAAATTGGAAATATTGCAGATATGGTAAATTTTCATTGCCAAAGCCAAGGCAGAACCAACAATCATACTGTGCAAGAGAAGGGATCTAGAAGTGGCTGCTGTCAAGACAAAAATTGCCGCTCTACCAGGAATACTGTCTTGACTTCTTAATGAAAAACGTTTTTCATTGGCTTAGTTGTTTTTACAAAATACATATGCAAGAACAACTAATTCACGCCAACAGTAACTGGTTGTCATCAACAACCACTGGCAGAATGTAAAACTACCAAGGACTTGTTTTAAATACAGAAAACAAACGTATTTCTGCTATATTCCTGTATCCCAGAAGCCACTTGATAAGGTGGAGAGCATTTGGCTTCTTCTATAGTCTGTGACAAAGATCTCGGTCTCTCTCTTTCTTTCTCCATTCCTGCTTTTTCGCATATATGCGTGTGAATTCCTAAGCTAAAATTGTGCATGTTATAAATAAATGCGCACAGATGATAAATTTCTGGTCTTGATATGATCGAATTTCTAAATAAAATCTGGGCAAACAAAACGGATTCAAATCCAGCTACTTTGGTTATCTTCAAGGAATACCACTTAAAGCCTTTTAAATGAAATCTTACAGAAATTTCACTCTTAATTGGACGCAACACACTATGCTTATAGTTGGGTTTGGATGCTTTGTAACAGAAGCGTCATCTGTTGCTAACGCCGCTTTGCAAAGGCAGATAACCATTCATTACTTCTATAAGTACCGTTCGATGTGATGATGGTTTAATTACAACATACAGCCAGAGGTATCATTTACCTTTACGAAAGGATGCATAGCTGCTGTTGCTTTTTAATGACGAGCCAACCAAATTAAGTCGCCACAAGCTTAGGAAACTGTGTAAACATGGACACGATATCACTATGTCGCACCGACCATCTTGTGACGTAAGGTCACATGGGTCCACAAACGTTCAGTGAAATGCTTTTTAGTTGCGTTTAATTTGAGGATTGGAGAAAGGATTGACATTGGGAATCGAAATTAAAATAACATTATTATAGGTTTGCATACCACACTATAAATTTTAGTACTATTTATCATGGTCTAATTATATGACTTGCCGCTTTTAACTAAATCGTAATTTGTGTGTTTTTGTGTTCAGCGTTCTCCTAAAAAGGAAAGACAAGCGATTTCTATTCCAAACTAGGTTTGGTTGTTGGCGGCAGTGTCAACTTGAGAGGATGGTATTAATATTGTAATCATAGATGTAATTTACTTGGGGCTGTGCCATTTGGCGTTTAAATGCAAAAGCATATAATTTTATTTTCTCACAGACAGTTCGCGTTCCCTTTTGTAAGTATGCAGAACTCAGCACTATTGTTTTTAAAGTTCTGTGTTGGTTTGGGTTTTATTGTGACCAACACATCGAGTACTGAATACAAGATAGTCGTTGACCACACGGGGTGAACCGCATCCCGTATGCATGTAAACTGTACTAGTCTAAATTTATTCCCGATTAGCGGATTATTTCTGTCTCAGAAAACGCTGTTCAATGTTTCGGCGAACTTGGAATAGGCTATTTCAGTATTTGCTCTTGGGGACAACTCTGAACTCAATAAGCTATTCGGTTTTCGCGCATGGGGAAATTCAAGGAATTTAATTAATCCTGTCATGGCGGATATTCATGCACTAATTCAATTAGTAATTGTAGTAATTCAGGTCTGTAATAAGTCAGGTGTTCGGTTGTCGTGCATACGGGACCAGAAGCAGAACGAGAAATATCTTACTCCATGAAAAGTAGACCTGAATGATTAGTCTATACATTTCCTTTTTGTAAATTATTTCTCCCCCCCCCCCCCGTCTCTGAACATTGTCGTCATTGTTCTATTGTTGTCGTTCTCATCATCACCATCATGATCAGCAGGAGGGACGACAGCGACGTATCATGATCGTTATCATTGTCGTCTAGGCTGAACTTGAACCATACAAAGCCTCACCAGACATGCTAATTAACAGCAACACCCAAACCCAATAATATATAATTATACACACGCGTACATTGCCCAAGGTGATGACAGCTCACTACATGCATGAATAATTTCTACACACAGCTGTTCCTGTCCTACTGGCATGTTGAACTGCAGAAGTTCTATCCATACTAAAACCACCTGTCTGCAAACTTCTGAGTAGCCATTCTAGTTTTGCCATTACTATTGTTAATAATACCAAATCAAACAGAAGAACACATTCAATAATGAAAAAAAATGGTTTGTTGTTTTGCCAATAAGATTTTCATTGTTCATCTTCTCAGCATTTTTCATTTGCCTTGACATTACAACTTGCTATTTTAAGTTGGTTGCTACCACATTATATGGATGGGATGCCAATATTCAGAGCTCTTGACAATGCATAATCACAGGTAATTTATGCACAGAAATTCAAGAATGATGGAGAGATTTTAAAGCCGTGCATCACGCTCACAGATATTTTAACATTTGGTCAAGTAACACAAGAAGCTGCTTGGGCTGACCCCTTTTACAAAATCACCCTCAGATTTCAGGCTAGAGGGTCATTTTGACCTTTGGTTGTGAAACCTTTTAGAAGCACTCTTATCCTAGTTTTGTCCGAGCTGTTCTCGTTTAGCACCATCTGAAGACTCTTCCTTTTTTCTGGTTTCTGACTTTCCCTCTGTTTTGCCTGTCCTATTTTTTCCTGCAGTACTATTATGGTTCTTTTTGTGGAAATTTTCTTGCACAGTATGAACAAACATTTTGATCATAAAGAGTTAAAACATATCTCTTGGTGTATAATCATTTCTGTTAATCACTGTAATGATAAATTATCATTTAAAAATAGCCTGCAACAGAGTTAGCAAGAAAAGTGGATTTTCCAATCTGAAGATAATGGTGTGCACAACCCACTTTTCTAGACAGGCACCACTGTTGCAAAGGGTGGATGGACGGCTTGTCACTCACGATTTATGAGGAATGCTAAAGTGCTGAGACTGGCTGATCTGAGTCAGAAGCTGAAACCTAATTGCTGCAAAATGGTCTCTAATGTGGATTTTCTAGCCCTCTTATAACACGATTTTGTTTCTAGTGCTAGGCTGAACTTTTAGGTGCATAATACCAGTGCACACCTTTGGATTCTGACAACATGTAGATGTGATTATTGTTTGGTAAGTTTTGTATTTGGGAATGTGCACAAGTGTGCATGTGTTTTGCACGTGTATGAAGTCACTAGTATGAAGTAAGGTGAGGCAGCAATGTTCAGTACAGTTTAGTGTTATTTTGTGGCCACATTTTTGTAGCTCATATTTGTATATTCTTAGTTGTGCCTTGTTAACAGTGGCACAGATCAGTACACAATGGACTGCTGCTCTGATTGCACTTACTGAGTGGTGTATTGTTCTTGAAAGACTGTTTTGGATGATAACTTGTTAAGTTTGACATAACCTCATCATGAAAACACCTGTTTGAGGAAAAACATTTGAGGGCTGTAGATCTTTGAGGGATGTTTTAGTTGCTCAAAGTGAATCAAGTAGAGGGCTTGACAGAGCTGCTGACAGCATTCAACCAGGAGTAATTTATGCACAAAAGTTCAAGAATGATGCGGAGATTTTACAGCTGTGTGTCACAGTAATGCACAGATTTTTTTAATGTTCTGCAAATTAACACCAGAAGCTGCTTGGGTTGACTCCTGCTTTTTACAAAATAACCCTTAGATTTCAGGCTAGAGGGTCATTTTGACCCATGCTTTTACAAAAATTCCAGAAGTACTGCTGGACATTAGCTCACATTTTAAAAAACTTTTCCTTAGCCAAGTTGCAATAAATGCTTCTTACCCAAAGGTAATTCGTACTTTCTAGATGGAACAATCTGCTTTAAAAAAATATTCTAAAACTGTTTATCCAAGAAAAAAGTTGTCAATTTTTTTTTGGCCTGACAAAAACTGTTTGTCCATGGCTGTCGGGTGTCTTTAATTTCAAGCCTATATGTTTACTTTATCTAAGTTGTATGTATAATTACTAAGTGTGAAACTTTAACGAGTCATGCTTATATTAAATTCTCAGTTGTTGTTACCTAATGTGAATTGTGTTGTCAGTTGTATTTATTTAATGTGTAAGTGGTGAATGTGTGAACTATATTTATTGACATCAGTTGTAGTTGCATATAAATTAGCTTCTGACACAACAAATACTTTTGGTGATCACACAGCGATACCTTCTTTTTCTGTACGAGTCAGAAAATCTTCTTCTTAAGATTGATTTTTTTAAACTGTTCCTTTCCTTTTCCATAGTCTTTTACAAAATTGGGTTGTTTTGCTCTGGCAGAGTTATAAAGTCCTGATTTTTAGCCACCTTCACCAAGAGTTTAATTCTCTTTTTTACAATTCTAGATCTATTGAACAAGGATGGAGAAAGAGATGAGGATGAGTGAGCTGTCATGTGGAACAGCTGAGCAGCAGGTGATGGAGATGATTCAGAGCAAATCCAGTGACTGGATGTCACTTCTGCCTGATCACGTGCTTGACCGTCCTCTGACGCAAGTGGCCATACCAGGTTAGCTTAGGGGTTTTGTGTAGTTTGCGTTGTGATTTGTCATATTCCTTCATTTTTGGTCTTCAATAAATCAATTTAAATTCAGAATTGAATGAAAGGTCTGGGATTAGTCAGGTGGTGCAACAGAGCTTTCATCTCTGCTTTGTCAGTGGTGTGAGTGATGACCATATGCATACAGAGGTGTTGACAAATGTGCCTATGGCTTGTGTATGCATGTGTGCGCGCGCACGCTTTGGCATGCATATGCAGAGACGTGTGCAATTGAGCAAGTTAGCAAGTGACCAAGAGAGAGAGAGAGCAGACCTTTAATCTTAAAAACGAAATGATAACGCTAAGCCAGGCATATATCAAGTTTGTGTCAGATGAGTGCAAACACATCTACTTTTGCTACAGCATGGAGTAGAGTAAGAAATGTGCCAAACAAATCTAGAAATGTTAATAACACATGTTTACTAATTTCTTTGTAAGTTTTTGGTGCTTTTACCATCTATTTATCAATAATTGTTATGTATCTCTAAAATAACCTGTCCCACTCATTTCCAGTAAACTTTTCAGATTTCCTCCGTCTCCCTTTCCCTGCTAAATATTGTGGTATGCAGAGGTTCTTTTAATGAAGTTCTGCGTTCGACATTTTTTTTCAGGCTCTCATGATTCCTTCGCCTTTTATTTGGATGAAAAATCTCCAGTTGCCATGGATATGCCTCTGCCAGTCAGATTCCTTGGCGATTGTTTCTGCTGCTTGGGAAAGCATGTCACCTGTGAGTGGTCCTTAACACAGTCGTTTGATGTCTTTCAACAGCTTCAGGCTGGGATCCGGTACTTTGACATTCGGACATGTGTGAAGCCTGGATCGGCAGGAGAGTTCTTCATTGTGCATGGCTTGTATGGCCATCGTATCCGCAATCTTCTGCTATCTATTTTGTCTTTCCTGTATGTCCATCCTAAGGAATTTGTGTTCCTGGATTTCAATCATTTCTACAACATGACAGCAGACAGTCACAAACAACTCATCAAACTCATTCAAGACTTCTTTGGAGACAAACTGGTTCCTTCATATATCATCGCAACCAAGCCTGAGGACATTACTCTCAGGAATCTGTACACAACTCCACATAGAGTGTTTGTCTTTTACCACGAGGGCTTCTTTCTGACCGAAGCTGGCCTCTGGCCAAGTAGCGCAATCGAGGCTGAGTGGGCAAACACTGACAGTGTGAAGTCTTTGATGGAGTGGTTTGAAAACTGGTATCGGAACAGGGCATTTGCCTGGCAGTTCACCGTGGCCCAGGGAGTGCTGACGCCGCAGTACAGTACAGTTGCAAAACATCCATGTACGACGTTGAAGAAGCTGATGAGTCTGCCTGCCACGGCAGCTTTCACCGACTGGGTGGGCAGCAAAACAGCAGGCGAGCGTGGCCTGAACATTTGTACAGCAGATTTTGTAGAGACAAGCATGTTCATCCCCACAGTCATTAGCCTCAACTTCAGATAGTCTGGCGTTTAGACTGGTGATCTCTTCAGTGTCAGAGCTGGTTGATCACAATTTTCTTTCCTGCCAGGAGGACTGTACCTGCTGTTGTGACTGACATAAATATGTAAGGATGCGAGGTAGTTACTGTTATTAACAATCGGTCATCTTTCTTCCTGTTATGTGAATGCCTTGTTTTAGATGTTTACAAACCAATCATCAATTTTCATGTTGATTGCTGCAGTACGTTGCTGCTTTGGATTCATATGAAAAGAGAGCCTGTCATGGTGTGCTGACATGGTGAATGCTATTGCTTTATGTCCATCAGTGCAGACAGCTTTTATGAGAATGCTTTTTATTGTGGTGCAGTTTTACAACCCCTTTAAACACAGAGCATTACTCGTAGAACTCTACATTACTCAGAACTGGCCCTTTAGCTGACAAACCAGCCATTGCCATCTCTGCTTTTATGATTTCTGATATTACCTATAGTTCAATGTCTCCATTTCTGTGCTTTCTTTTATTTATAAAGTTCTGGAGAGCAGCATTAGGTGGCTGGCTGTGTCATATATGTCTTACCCATCTCTTAGTATCAAAAGGTGTCTTTTGGCTGATCACACGGGTAAAATCTGTCTCTGTGAAAAATTGGAGAGATTTTTCAAGATTTTAAGATTCTTAGAAAACTTCTCTGTGTATTCTATTTGGTGCCACATCATTGAGCCTTTGTCCAATAATGGATAAGAAATTCTCAATATTGAATAAAATTTTTATTTTTAAAAGTGAATTGACAACTGAGTCTACATGCCAGCATAAAAAGTTTTAAAATGCAGTTAGTCTAGACTTGATAATTATTCAGATATATATGGACTAAGATTAACAGGTGTGAGTTGTATTGTTCATTGTAGCAACAAGGGTTTGAGAAAAAAATTTAGACTCTCAGTTTTTCTTACCATTTTTACTTGGGGATTTCCAGTGATAATCTTGTACTCAGCACTGTCTGTGCCACATTTCTTAATCTTTGTTTTGGTGGGTTATTTTTTTTATTGCATTTATTGTTGCTCTGTTGAGAAAGTAAGAGACAAGAACATCTTTAAAATGGTTTTGATAAATTTTCTGTTGACATTCTACATGTTTGAACTGTACATAAGGTGGAAATATCTCTTGCAATACAAGTCATTTATGACTGGGAAGTACTCATGCTGAATTGCCACAATGTGTGGATTTTTATGGGGTATCACAATAGGCAGATCATGTGGTACTAAGATAAACTCATTATCGAATTATTGTGCATAATACTGATATTGAAAGAGAAAAAAATGGTGGGAATAATGGGAATAATTGGACAACGATGAATGTTGTTATTATCATGTAAATGTTCTGAAAACACTTTTTGTTGTTTCTCATTACACATCATCAATATAATACAATAATACTTTATTTCCCACATGCAAGCATAGGACTTTGTCTTGGTGTTACAGAATACAAGCAATCTAACAGTCAAATCCTAAAATAGAATACTGCAGATGTACAAGAGTTCCAATAGCGGTTACCTTGATGACAGTGGGACACTCGTCCAGACACGTGTATCCAACCTTGCACACACACACACACACGCAAGCTGAAGGTGAGGTGATGACCTGTTAACTGTTAAATTTATTTTTACTTTGCAGATTTATTACCTTTTCCAGCAGTGAAAGACAATATAACTGGAGTGGGGGGTGATTAATATTGCCTGATGTTACCAGACTGAAATATGGCTCATGTCTGTGATGTGTTCATGCTGACATTTTTATGCCTTGCAGCAAAGGAGATTGTCGATGTATTTGTAAAAAGTTTTTAAAAACCCTCATTTTTAAGGGTGGTGGTGTTACAAGATGTTTGAATTGAACACAGTTTTATGTCTTTTTTTAAAAAAAAAATAAATGTTTAAAAATCTGTTTTATACTTTTCTTTATACTTTAGTTCTGTGTTACAGTCAAAACATGTTTCCCTCATAGAAATGAGGTTTCATAGAATTCTCTGCCAAAATGTATCTGCTATACTGTCTTGCCAAGACCACCAAAAAACCGTGTTGCACTGGTAAATATGATTGATGATTATTCTGGGGGGAGGGAGAACTAAAGTCTCTTGACTCAGAAAAAAAAATTGGTCACCTGACAACCCAGCTCCTTATCTATCAGTCATTTCAAAATTATGTGTTGATAACCAATGATGACATGCAAGTAGAACCCTGCTTGTTAAAAGAGTTCTTGCAGAAGATTTGCATATCCTATGTTGCTTGTGGTCAGGTACTAAAAAAAAAAAGCCATTCCTTTAAATAACATAGACTGAGTATCCTGCATGGCTTTAGTGGCCTAGATCTTGCCCAGAAGAGAAATTCTGTTGCCCACCCAAGTGGAGATGATGACAGTCATGGCCCACTTCCTTTGGGAAAGCACAGAAGAAAGCACCAGGAGACACCCTTTCATATCAGCGGTAATGTGCCTGCAGTCAGTGATGTTTGGTTAGCTGGTGTACAAGAGTCTAAATTTCCATACTCACAAAACTTGTCAAACCTGCCCTGAGCTGTTTTCATGGGCCTCTTCTCGAATTGGTTTTCAGCACAATGTGACAGCTGATAGCAAATGACAAGACATTGAGAAATTTGGGCGGATCCAAGAACATCCTGTAGGAGATGAACTAAACTGCGACACTGTATTTTGAAGTGGAAAACCCACTGAAAGATCCAGTGTACCAGACGCTTATGCTCAACATGGAAATGCCTGGAAAAAAGTTGTGAGAGAAAACAGAAGAACCAAGATGAGAAGAAAGCAGAGGAGCTTGGTGTTTCACCATAGAAACTGTCCACCAAAATGAAAGCTTTTGAGACCTTGCAAACAGCAAGAGAGCAAGGCTGCAACACCTGGAATTTGAGACCAGAATGTAGAAAGGTGAGTACAATGCCCGTGGAAACCAACAGGGAGAAGGAAAACCAGCAAGTGACCAATACAAAGAAGCAAATCTCAGTCTTCAGGTTTTTCAGAGGGTTACCATAGCCTGTTGATCTTTTTGTCAGCAGCAGATTCCAGCAATCAGTGCATAGAAGAAAAAGGTGTCTGTTCCCCTTTTCATATTCTTTGTGATCAGCAAACAATTGCACATCCATCCCTTATTGTAAAGTTGCTCATCCTGTCAAGTCTGAATTCTGGAATTATGGATGACCTTCAATAGACTGGATTTCATTGTGAAAACCTTTGTTTGTTTGCTTGCTTCCTTCTTTCCTTCCTCCCTTCCCCAGATTAACTCAGGCCAGCAGAACCAAACTCATGAACCTGACCCAAAATGCACGAGTCTGTCACACATCTGAATGAGCTGAGACTTTGCACACCAGTAATTCCTTACTAATGAAAGACTTAATAATTCATGATCAACAAAAAACATAAAGCAATAAATAACACAGCTATGTTGGAGTTTGCACAAATGGAACTTTGCTGCAAACAGTTTCTGCAAAGTGAACTTTGCTGGGAACATTTGTGTTTTTGTGTGTGTGTGAGAGAGACCAATTTCATGCCCTGCTTGGAACATATGGATTGGCAATTGGTATAATTGACTTTGTATAGATACATTATGTGTTTAGATTTTTTGATGTTCTGAAGTGAAATCACACATGGCATTTGCTGTTGGTACAATGCATCCAGCACTCAGTGACTGCTGAGCACAGCTTACAGTTTGATGAACTAGTGACTGTGATTCACCTTTTTCTTGGTCAATATAGTCACAGATCTTGATATTTTCCAGAAACAAAAACATGCTGTCCTGAATATTACAGCATATGTAGAACACTTTTAAATGATGAAATTCAACATCTTTTCACTCGGCATCAAAATCCAGTCTTCTTAAAATTAAAGCACAAAATAGCTACATGCAAATTACACTTTGATCTCATAAGGGTTCTCATTGTGTATAGGGTTAATGTATTAGAAACATTTTTAGTGACTTTTACAGATGCAGAAAAATATTGCATGAGAACCTGTTTCAATTATTTCACATTGTGATACGATTATTGATTAAATTATGCATATTTTCAGTGTCTGTTTGGACAATGGCTGGACGTTTTGGCCATTCAGCATTTTATTTAAGAAGCAGCAAACTAAACAAAAACTAAAACACAAATTAGGCTTTTGGAATCATTCAGGCAACAGCACTCTTATGTTTTGAAGCTGGTGTTTTAAATGATGGCTGAATCAAGTCACGTTCATTTTTTTCAAATTCATCTCAAATCATATAACAATGACAACCAGCAGCAATTTTGTGAGACTCGGGTTTTGATAATATGAGAAAAAATGAGTGCCATTAGTGCATACTACTGTGCTTTGTCTTGTGGCAGCAACTGGGGTATGGACACTTGACCAACACTGTAAGCAGGCTTAATTAGCACCTATTCAAGAATAATGCCTTTAACTCTTTGCAAAATAGTTTAATAGTCATCATTTACAACTGGAAATTTGGGTTTTGGTGGGGTCTTCTGATTCTGTTTTTGAAGCTTACTTTCATGTCTGATGTTGGGTAAGTTCGTTTGCGTATGCCATACAAGCACCTGGAAATGAAACACACAAAAGGGAACATTTCTTTTATAAAACCTTTTAAATCCTACCCATTTTTGAACTCAAAGACAAACTGTACACAAAATCATTGCAGGAATGTTATAAATTTTGACAATGACAGAATTTTGTTCATGTTATTGTCTATCAGCTGCATGTGAAAAAACATGACATGCATTCTATGTTTGCCTTCATATTTAAAATTAAGTGATATCCTAACTTTTGTTTTTTGCACAGTACTAGCCTATGAATGTAGCTTAATTGAGGTCATAGTTTTCTTATGACACCAACATTTCAGCATGGTGTTAGCGATCCCAATCATCTTTGTGAAGGCCACGTTACCTCTGAGCAGTTCTCATCTGGAGCTGGTGTGATATCTTTATTTGTGACATTCAGTGAAAGCAGAAAAGATGATTCTAGAAGTCCTTGCTTGGCCTCATGGCTGAACTTGGCTGCTGGAAACTGTGCAAGGAGGTCAAGGCCAACAGCAAACCCTGCCATGTCGATAGAAAATTTTCGCTTGGCGGGTATAGAAGATCTCCATCCTGTCACCTGACAACCATAGAATATTGTAATAAGATTTTAAAATATATTGTTGAGCTATCGGATGCCTCAAATACTTTTATGGGATCACTTTTATTTTTATGTTTCCTCAATCAAGGTGCCACAAGTCATTTTCCAAGTGAAATCATTTGTTGTGACTACGATATTTTATAACATTGAAAGTGAGTTTACAAGAGGTGCCTCTCTGTTTATCAAGGCGTTAAAATAGCGGAAGTGTCACCGATAAATCTTCATGATGCAAATACAGGAAGCCCATAACTCTAGAAGTAGCCATAAGGTCTGAAGAATGCCGACACATAGAACGTTGTCGCAACGATGATGGGGTTGGCGTTTGGGGCAGAAGCTACACACTGCGAATCCCCCGCCCCAGCCTCTATACCCGCCTCCCCCCCCCCCCAAAAAAAATATTAAAAATCCGAAGCAAAGTATGAGCAAATGGAGATAAGGAAGGACATGGTCTGACCTAGTCTGGTCGTGACGGAACAGTTGTTTCCCTTTATAATGCAAACGTCTGATATTCAACACCACAAATTCAAGTGTCATATAAAACGATTTTAACGACTTGGCTTGAAACAGTTCTCATTGTTGGTCTTCTGGGGTGGTTTCGTGACATTGTGGACAAGAAAATATCAACTTGTGGTTATATTTCCTTCGGTGATGTCAAGTGTTAAAGATATTATAATTTTAGTCCTACCTTTCTGTTGCACTAGAGTGCGTCATGCTACTAGTACTAGCAGCTGTGGACTAGCCTCTGGAAGGTCGCTGGTTCAAATCCAGGAGTTCAAATCAAGGATTATTTCCTGGAGTTAAACATTGTACAGACTCCATTTGGTCTTTCGCTAAAACATCAAAAACTGCCTGTCCGCACTGGTCATCTTATTGCAGCTATCAGGCTGGTGGTTCTTTCAGTGCATAGCTTAATAACAGGACCCCGGCATTCCCTCATAGTGCCAAATCACCGCAAGGTGGAAGCACTGTCCATTTCCAATTACCTATACTTACCTACCGGAGGAGGAGGAGGAGGAGTTGGAAGAAATCTTGCTGGCAAGACAAAGAGACAACCGGGTGGCCCCCAGAAAACCTTAATCAGGCTTTCGAAGTGAGAGGATACTCACTTTTCCACCTTTACATATGGGTCCTTCTTGCAAGAGTCCGCCAACAAGACCAACCTTCCACATGGATAGATGTTTCGTCTTTCGCACCTGTAACCAGGATAAAACGTTGGCTGTATACTGAACTAGACTTCTATAAGACCAATTTGCTGCTACAAGGTAAAAAAAAAATGGTGTGTGTGTGTGTGTACAAACAGCTCGACAATGTTGCACACACAGGTAGGAAGAGATATGTATGAAAATTTTTACAAACAAAAATTGAAAAGAAGACATTCTGCCGGAAAACAGAGCAGTACAAGTGGGTGGTGAGGGAGTTGGGGGTCTGGTGGCTGACGCAACTCACCACGTCGAAGACCCTGAGGTCATAAGTGTTGTCATCGTCTGCGAAGTAAAGGCCCCCCGCACGTGAGGAGGACAGCACGCACTTCCTGAGCCACGTCAGTCCCAGGTTCCTCTGGGCCACCCCCCGCGGACCGCGCTGCCCGGGCGACCTGAGTGTGAACACAGTGTGTGAACACAGTGTGTGAATAGTTTGACGGGATGTTGACGCTGCAATCTCAATCATTCTACGCTCCTATGTGGATAGAAAACAATAAGGGAACCAAGGGAGATCAACGCAAGGGGACAGGAAGGAAGGACGAAAGAATACCATACATTTAGTTATTAAATAAACTGAAACGCTGAAATTTGGAGGAAAAGAAAAAAGGAAAGAAAGAATGAATAAAGCAGAAGAGGAGTTGACTCTTACTGTGGTGTTTGGACAGTTCTAACAGCCAAGTGTGTGCTTTGAACTCCCTTGCAGTTGTTGAGCAGTTTGGTCACCTGTTTAATGACACAGCAGGGGGTCAGCTTGAACCCAATGACTCTGATCGTTATGGCCAGTTCAGTAATAACGACTAACCACCACCCCCCGGCCCCCGCCCCATTCTAATAGCAGCAGCGACAACTATGACTACCATCATCACCAGCGGCACAACGTACAAGATTCCATGTCTACTTTGACAACAGGCCCGACGAGCGCCTACCGAAGAGGTTTTGTTGTCGCTGTCTTCAACGACGATCCAGTGGGCGAGGACGGCGTGACCCAGCGTGTAGCACATGCGCAGCAAGTCTGCCTCTTGCGTCAGCCGCACGTACGTTGGAGTGATGACGTAGGCCGTTGGGAGCGACGTGTTGGGCAGGCCGGAGGTCATGTCACAGTGTATGCTGTCTGTGTCTGTGTCACTGTACCTGCTTAATGTGTAGGACGTACGTCCGGCTACCATAAGATGGCCAACGTTAGTATGTCAGAAAAGCGAAGCGAGCGAGTGTACACACGCACACACACACGAGCGAGAGGAGAGAGGAGAGAGGAGAGGAGGGAGTCACTCAGAAAAAGTGTTTCCTGCCATAAATTTCAAGAAAACAGAGCAATCACTGTATGGTGTCACTTGCACCGAAACGTGAAAATGCAGCACTGCATACTGCATAGGCCTAACTACTGATGTAACAGCGGACCAGTGATTCGTTAGAACGCATCGGGTCAAACTTGACAAAATTAATTAGCTGGAAAATGAAATGACACGAAACGAAAAGAAAAATCTGTAACAACAGTTAATGAGAATTTTGACGCGGGTATTGAGGTCAAATTTCTTGTCGATGTCTCGTCTGTCACGTATACCCACTTAATTTTGCATATTGTATTGGCTCTACACGTGTTTCTAAGTCTTACTTTATTCTGGTTTTTAAAAAATCTATAGTAGCTTAGCTTCGTGCCCATCCCCTGATATTTTATGACTATGTTCAAAATTGTCAAAATCAAGCATCTGGGATAAACACTGAAGGGGTAACGCTTCCGTGTGGTGTATGTATAGAGTCGAGAATGTGTATACATTGCCTTATAATTATATGCTTTATGGCTGACATCTGTAGGTAAACATTCTAACCTGCTGAACACTTATGTCGATCTGAAACAAAGAAAGCAAAATAGCCTATGTACTTTTGTTGACATAATATACTCGACAGACGACGAGAGAGAGAGAGAGAGAGAGAGAGAGAGAGAGAGAGTGAGATATTGTACTTACTTTTGAAAACCACGAAAGTAACAAGAAGACTTGTTATGCTCGCAATAACGACTGCAAAATAAATGTTAACAATGTTAGAGATGCAGAAACGTGGGTAATCAGTTTTAAATATGCGACATCTAAGCCCACAGTCAGAAACTAAGCAGTAAATCCAATGAGCCACTCCAACCGCCTCCCAGAGATTTGTGGATGACACACCAGCCACGTTTGTGTTCTGGGTATCGCTTACCTGTCTTTCCCTAATCCCTCCTTCCCTTTTCCCTCAATAGTGTCCCTTCCATCACTCTCTTAGCTATCGTTTGATCGCTCTGTCTTCTCTGACTCACAATTTCTCTCCTGTAGCTGTCAAGCTTTCGGTTCTTTATTGTTTTATTTTACTGTGACCCGTACGCACATACAGACACAGGCACGCACACGCAAACGCACATGAAGCCATGGCATGAAAGATGTTGCCTGTGTACTCTTACTTTCAGTATTCACACTGACTTAACATGATTGTCAAAGATACAAAGATACTTTTTTCCCCTTAGTTATGATGTCCAAATGTACTGATAGCTTAGTTATGAAGTCCAAATGTACCGACAACTTAGATATGAAGTCCCAATGTACCGATAACTTTGATATAATGTCCAATGTACTGATAACTTAGATATGACGTCCCAATGAAGTCCCAATGTACCCATAACTTTGATATAATGTCCAATGTACCTATATATTAGATACGACGTCCAAATGTACCTATATATTAGATATGAGGTCCAAATGTACCGACAACTTAGATATGACGTCCCAATGTACCTATATATTAGATATGATATCCAAATGTACCTATATATTAGATATGAGGTCCAAATGTACCGATAACTGAGATATGAAGTCCCAATGTACCCATAACTTTGATATAATGTCCAATGTACCGATAACTTAGATATGACGTCCCAATGTACCTATATATTAGATATGATATCCAAATGTAACTATATGTTAGATATGATATCCAAATGTACCTATATATTAGATATGAGGTCCAAATGTA
>SMGT01016495.1:28930-39010 GCA_004794575.1 Lanistes nyassanus | reverse complement strand
CCCCCCCCCCCCCCGCATAGCCAAAAGAGAATTGTTTGTTGCATGAGGTCGGGTTAGTTCCCAATCACTGCTTTCGTTTGACTTTGGCAGATGGTGTTAGTCCAGTCATCGAGGCTGTACCAAACTACGCGTAATCAAGGCATTAATGTTAATGTCTGCTCCTGGTGTATTTTCTGTTTCTTGAGCGTTCCTCAACATGCTTGGTTGTGGAGTGGGTTTGCCCGTACGGTGTTTGTGTGCTGTTGTGTGGATCTGCTTTACTGGATGTTCTGCGGGTAGACATTGTATCTTGTAGTAGAAGTTTGCTTCCCTTTCCTTAATTATTAGTTCTATAGGTTTTTGTCCTGTCTCTGCCAGCACTGCTAGATTTGGGATGCTCATTGGGACTCCTAATACTACTTTTAGTGCCCTAGCCTGTACAGATTTAAGTTTGATTATGTGACTTGCACTAAGGTGGATTAACAGAGGTGCTGCATACAGTAATTTAGACACATGCGCTTGAGAGAGGTTTAGTAAGGATTTAGGATTTGTGACCCAGTTATTTCCTGTGACGGTCCTCATTAGATTTAAAAAAAACTGAGTTCACTATTTTGTTCACATACAGTGACCAGCTGGAAGTTTCTGTGAAAATAACACCTAGAAATTGTATTTTGGAGCTATATTCTATGACGGTGTGGTTTACTTTAAATTGTGGGTATTGTACTTATTGATTGTGTCGTTTAAAGATTATTGCTTGGGTTTTTGTTGCTGATAATTTAACGCCATTGAATTTAAGCCAATTTGCTACTTTGTCTAGGTCGTCCTGCACCTTTTCTATTCCTAGGAATCTAGGCTTATGTGGGTTTGAGGTTTTTCTTATTTCTACTTTTCCTAACAATGAAGTGTCATCAACAAACTGTTTTGTTTTAACATACTTGACACATTTAGGGAGTTCTGCAATCATAATGTTAAAGAGTAAGGGGCTGAAAACACTTCCTTGGGGTACTCCATTGTCTAAGTGAACCTCCTCAGAGGTTCTATCCTCTACTCTTACTTTGATTTTTCTACCTGACATGAAAGATTTTGTGAGCTGGACTACTTTAGTAGGGGTGCCTATTTGGTATAGTTTTTGGATCAGACCGTCATGCCAGAGCATGACGTATGCTTTTTCGATGTCCAAAAACACTCCACATAGGTTCACTCACTTTTCTGTCCTAGAGTTTATTATCTCTTGTTGTAAGGCCGTGATGTGGTCTATAGTGCTGTGCTTCTTCCTAAATCCACTTTGCTCTGGGGGAAGGATTTTATTAATTTTGCAGAAATAGTTTAGTCTGTTTTTGACTATTGTTTCTAGCACTTTTCCTAGCTGTGATGTAAGTGCTATGGGTCTGTAGCTAGAAGGAGCTGTTTTTATTTTTCCTGGTTTAGGGATGGAGACCACTGTGGCTACTTGCCACTGATTTGGGAAGGTTCCTTTATCGAGTATTTCGTTAGATAGCTTTAACATGAGCTGAACTTTGCTTTTTGGACATTAATGCTCGTTCGAGTTCGTGCATAGAGATTTCAGTAGCTAGTTTGCATGGGTCTTCTTTGTTAGATGGAGGCATAAAATTTCTTTCTTTTGTTTATTTGTGTATTTTGAAGTTGGGGTCTAAGTTTGAATTTGATCTGGCTTCCTGAAACGTTTCTACAGGTAGGTTTGCTTTTTCTAGGTTAGTTTCATATTTCTGATTAATTTTGATCAGGGTAGGCATGGAAGTCCTTGGGCCTTGGTTGAGATTTTTTTCCAGCTGTCGTTTGGGTTTGCGTTGAGATTGACTCCGTGAATTTATTCCTTCCCTGCCACCTGTCTCTCAGTGTAGTCTTGTGTGTGTGTGTGTGTGTGTGTGTGTGTGAGAGAGAGAGAGAGAGAGAGAGAGAGAGAGAGAGAGAGAGAGAGAGAGAGATGGTTTCATGCATGCTTTTTCATTTGTCTGTGTAGGTGCGTTCACTCTTACCGTTCCATTCACACATATCGGTCCTTCTTCCAGCAATCCACCAGCAAAACCAACTTTCCACATCGACACTATGGTTGTGTTACGAACCTAAAAGGAAATAAGCCGCCTACAGCAAATCATTGATAAGGCTATAATCAATAATCGATAATAATTATAACAATAACAAAGGCTTATGATTATCGTTGATTTTCAAACATATCGATGTGTGAAATAGAAGAAAACGTAACTTTAAGGCGTGTGCACTTTCAGAACTCGAAAATGATTGTAAGATTTTTTTAAAGAATTACAGCTACCATATTTTATGCAGCTGTGATTAATACTGTGGGGTAACTCATAACGGGCTATCCATAACCCACATGACATATCCACAAGTTCGCGCTTCCGGTACCGCTTGGCGTGATACCCAAACGGCGCTGGAGGCAAGCTTGTGTCAGTCATGATCGTGAGTTCCGGTTTGCCTTCATCCTCTCAGTTAATCAGCCATGCACAGCCACCAAAATTCATGGTTTTAGGCCTAAATAAAAGGTTTTAAAGGTATAACAAGCATCAGAAAGCACTTTCTGAATTGTGTGATGCATAATATGTTAAAAACCGACACTTGAGTACGTACATTTTACAGATTTGTGTGGGTACTTTTATCGTCTGCTCGTCCGACGTGTATACGAAATACCGAACAGCCACCGAAATCCATGGTTTTAGGTCTAAATAAATGTTTTTAAAGGAATAGCAAGCATCAGAATGCAATTTCTGAATTATTTGATGTATAACATGCCAACAGCCGACACTTGTGTATACACGGCAGACGAGCAGACGATGACAGTACTGACAAATCTGTAAAATGTACGTACACAAGTGTCGATTTTTGACATATTAAACATCAGATAATTCAGAAAGTTTCTGATGTATTTCGTATACACGGCGGACGAGCAGACGATAACTCATTAACTGTACTGACACAAATTTGTAAAATGTACGTACACAAATAATGTCGATTTTTGACATATTATGCATCAAATAATTCAGAAAGTGCATTTTAATGCTTGATATACCTTTAAAACCTTTATTTAGATCTAAGACCATGAAGTTTGGTGGCTGTTCGTGGCTGTTCGGGGTTTCGTATGACCGGTTCACAGGGACACTCGCCGTGCAGAAGTGGGTTGTGCACCACACATTGCGTAAGACGCCACCGATGTAAAACTCTTCTGTTGTTTTTACACCCGATAAATGAGCAGGTGTCACCACCACCTTTTTGATATTTTTTCTTCGATTTCTGGCTGGAATGCGAGCCGCTTGCGAGATGCAGCCATCACTTAACTAGCTAAGCGGAAGTGAGGATCATGAGCCTCGAAGTGGCTTGAGACATGGCCCCGGCCACAGTATCCTCAAATGGCGTGCGGAAACTTGTGGATTCTGTTGCTGAGAAGAAATGACAGACTGATCTTCGTCACAGGCCAATGATAAGTTCCTCCGATATTTATTTTAAAATATTCTTTATACACACATAAGAGGAGGGAAAATCATCCGAAGACAATCAACCGACCACGTCAAAGATCCTGATGTCATAAGTGTTGTCGTCGTCACCAAAGTACACCCCGCCTGCACGTGACGCGGGCAGCACGCACTTCCGAATCCACGCCAAGCCCTCGTTCCTCTGGTTCACGCCTCGATGACGTGGCAGCGTTGTGTTGGTGCCCGGTCTTCTGTCGACGGAAGATTCGCTCGTGAAAAGCGCAGGTTTTCGTATCTTTTAGGCTAATGTTTCAGGGGCTGCTTGCTGTCTTTTAAAAGAAAGATCTTTCTTCGTCCCCACAGTTTTGTACATTTCTTTACGCAATTACAAAAATAGAATGAGAGAAAGAAAAGTTGGCCGCCAGGTCAGGGCTAACGGTGGGCGAAGCAGCAGGCAATTGCCTAAGCTTTTTTTTTACGTAACCTGTTGGGTCAGCGCGTGATAGTGTTGTGTATGTGAGAGCGCATGCATGGATATATTCTTTAAATGAAGGTGTCAGCGTAAGTACAAGCCCAGGTTTACGAGTTAACCCCTGGGGATGAATGCAAGATTATTTGTAAATCCGCTTGATTCCAATTCCACACTACGTTTCTGGGGGGCGGGGAGTGGGAGTCGTGGGCTAGTGGTACGCAAACAAGATGTGACAAAACTGTGAGCTGGGAACGGAAGTAAAATATATCTCAGAATAGGAAAATGTATCTTGCACCCGATTTAGCAGACTCTTTGGCTGTATCTCCTACACAATAGCATCTCCGTGCATTTGATGGAGGGTGGGGAGAGAGGGAGAGAGAGAGAGAGAGAGCTTAAGAAATAAACTCAAAGAAACAAAGGAGAAAAAAAGGGAAAAGATAAATAGAAACCAACGAACAAACGAACTAAACAAAGAAATAAACGAATGAACAAAGGTAGGAAAAAAAGCAAGAAAAAAAATTAAGAAATGAGGAAGAAAGAAAATCTTTCTTACTTTCCAGGAGGAACACTTTTTGCGGTCAGATGAGTGATGTTTACCCCTTGACAGTCTTGCAGCAAACTACGTATCTATCGATAAAAAAATTGTCGTCGGCCAGAATGACGACAGTGACTTTTCCACAAAGCGAACTAAAGGGAGTTAATTTTGGCTTGTGCAACGTCTGTGTATCTTCGACCCATCTACTCGTGATCTTATCTTCATGTTACTTATGCTGTGCTCAGGTTAATGCTGTTGTCTCCGCTAATACAGCTACTGTTAAACCACTGCCATTTATAATTGGTAAACCGCAAAGAAATATATTTTGGAGTTGTGAATCACACAAACGTAGAAGAGGAAAAAGAAAAGCGGTGTAAAAAAAATCAACACATGCATCCTTCCCCCCATTCCCACCCTCTCTCTGCAATCGAAATTCACATTTTGTCAGTCCATCCATCAGTCCATCTCTCACTTCATTCATCACTTCATTCATCACTCCATTCATCACTCCATCCATTTCTTTTTATAGCTCCCTCCATTCTTCCCTCCTTCACTCACCAGTTCTGTTTCGTTGTTGCTGTCCTCGATAACGATCCACCTGACGTGTTGCCCGTGCATAACCGTGTGACACAAGCGCACCATGTCCACTTCTTGTGTGTGTCGCGCGTAGGTAGGTGTGATGACGTAGGCAGTGGGAACAGAGGACACAGGTGGACAGTCGTCTGTACCCCGTGTGATGCTGGCCTGGCCTCGCGACCAACCACGTGGGACGTAGAAGAGCTCACGAGACCACAAAGCAGGAGTTATTGTCCATCCAGCTTCCCAATCTTAGGCAGACACAGTAATCGGGAGGTTACTCTAGTGCTATTTCAAGATTCTAAACCATCGCGACAAACAGGTGCCCGTCATCGCTTTCAGCAGAGGCGAGAAGCTTCCTTGTTTACAGTCCCCTGGAGACCTTTTCGTAATGTGTGCGCAAAACGTTCTCCGTGCAGAGTGCTGTGAGGAGTCTTCAGGTGACCGTGTTTATCCTACACGCAGTTTCAACCTTCTATTCAAGTTTCGTAGCTGCCGTTTTAAGTTAATTTCAAACATATTAGTCTAAGTAGTGTGAAAATTGCTTTTGCGGGGTTTTATCTGGGACTTTTTTCAAATATTCCCAGTATAAGGACAGTCTAGTAAGTCAGACCCACTACTGCCAGTTGCCTGGCTAAACAGTTCTTAGACTTATTAAAGGGTCTGAGAAACTGTTTATCTATAACCATGGTGTTTTTGCATCGCGTTTAGTCCTAAATAATGACTATGCGATGCCCAGTATCCAGTAGTGGCATTTTTTAAATGCAACACCGAAGTGACTGCGATGGTTTGCTGTCAGGCTTTAAAAATGGATTTACAAATATGCGTGAAACCAATCTCTCATGCAGTGATGGTGAACGGCTTGTATGTGTATGGGGAGAGTGGATTCAAAATATGACAGGTTATAAAAAGTGCCCAGAATTATAATGATTTAAAAAGCACAGGACAAAATCAATAAAGAACATTTTATTGATTTGTGTCGATGTCACACACTGGGAGATTTCTTTTTGCTCTTGACGGGTCGCCTCCTATGCTCGCTCACACGACCACCGTCAAGAGGGTGATCCAGATCAATCTGGTGGTTCTTTCAGTGCATATTTAAGTAACCCCATCCCCCATAGTGCAAAATCACCGCCAAGTGGAAGCAGTGTCATTCTAAAGAACCACCGCCAAGTTATCTTGGGGGCCTGGATAGCTGAGTTGGTAGAGCTGCGGACCAGCAGATGAAAACTTGCTGGTTCGAATCCAGGTGTGGCAAAGGAGTTGCACATTGTCCATTCGGCCGTCTCCCCATACATTAAATTGCCTGTCTGCAATTCCCATCTTACTGCTTCTATCAGTCTGGTGGTTGTTTCAGTGCATAGCTTAGTAATATCACCCCATCCCCCCCCCCCCCCATAGTGCGAAATCACCGTGAGGTGGAAGCACTGTTCCTTTAAATAACGAACCAATCAAGCCAAGTTTCTTTTTCCAAGACTCCGAGAGAGGCATCTTTTGCCAATACTCCTGCGAGAGGTATCGTGGCGAAATCTTCTACTGGAGACTTGCTGTGAAGAAAGGTACCTGTCTTGTCGCGAAGTCTGCTGAAGACTGATAGGTTCAGTCTTGCTGCAAAACCAACTGTGTCCTTTTCTACTGGACTTACGCGAAGTCTGGTGTCAGAAGCAGGTGTATTGAGTAGACCAGTTGCCTAGCACAAGGTAGTCCCTGGGGGAATTGTGGTGTTCCCCCAAGACTGGTGTGTGACTCTTGCACGTGTTCCTCTGCTGTGGGAAATCTCTACGCTGACTGGGTGAGAGGAGGAACCTCAGAACGTAAAGGAGGGAGATCGAGGGACCGCGGACAGACAATCGTCTAAAGTAAAGGAAAAGATCCAGCCTTGAAGGGAGGCTGCCTGCAACTCAACTCTAGGAGAGCGAGTTCAGAGGTCGAAGGTCTACTGAGGAACGCCGTTCAGCGCGGTGGCTGTTGCGACATCAGGGAGAGCGCTTGGTCTCTCAGTAAACTGTGTCCAGAGACAAAGGAAACGAGAGGAGATCTGTAGTAGGAGTCTGGTTCTAGCAAGTAGCAGCCAAGAGGGCTTTCTGACGTCAATCTTCCAGGAAAATACAGAGTGGCGCCCATTAATGAGAACAGATTTCTTTATGTCGTGCGAACTGTACAAACTACCAGGTGAAAGTGCTGCGTGTTCTACGCGTGTGTATCATGGTGTGTGTGCAGTTGAAACAGGTATGTGTGTCCTCATTGTTATGATAGTGAACCAAGTGACGGAAGGAAACGCATGTTAGTTAACCAGAAAGAAAGTTGGGGAGTCATCCTCTGTAATGAGCCTAGATTATTATTCATTCTTTAAATACTCGCTACAGTAAAACCTCCCTTATAAGACCTTCCCACATACGACCTCCTCCGGCATACGAACCAAAACTTTCTGACAGGGACCATTTACTATATAAACGAAATTCCATTTACGACTCGCTCCTTAACCCCACCACCGACCGACGAGAAGTGGTCGGTTTTGCGCAGTATTAGACTTTCCCTGGTCGAGCGGAAAAGTTTAGCAAAGATGTTCACCGAGAAAAGCGCAGTGTCGACCCAAATCCCACGAGAAATGCAAAAGAACTGTTTTAAATCTAGAAAAAAATTGAAGATTGAAGACCTCCCGCGGACGCTTTTAACCACTATACCACCGAGGCCTTTTGTATCAGAGGACTAAGGATATGTACAGATATTTTTGTGGCGTTTTGTATGAAGGGGTATGTGCAGGTTTATGTGAATCTATGTGATGATCCGTACTTCGTAAACATAGAATGTATCCGTTGATCTGAATGTGCAATTGCTGTAACGGGGTGGAGTGAGAGTGTGTGTGGAAGGGGTCTTTCGCCTCCGAAATTTTACAAGCCTAAATAGTCTCCGTATTTACGTGCAGGTTGGAAAACGGTGAATATATGATGCCAGACACGTGTAAGTTACGACTGTGCGCTGGGGCAGGCAACATGTTAAACAATACCTTTTGGCAACGAGCGTCCACAGCGCAATGACATGACAGACTGTGTGAGGGGATTCACAAACCGGAAATTTGATACAGCACCTGGGTCAAGGTCCGGAAATGTCCATATCTCACCTTATGACATTATGTGAAGGTTCTCTAGTCAGAAGGACAGGTAGGTAGATATGGGTACATAGAGATGGGCAACAAGACAGACAGACAGACAGACAGACAGACAGACAGACAGACAGACAGACAGACAGACAGACAGACAGACAGACAGACAGACAGACAGACAGACAGATTTGTAAATAAGTTCTCACATTTGAAGATACTGGTGAGTAGAAGGTAACCAGTGAAACCTGCCACGAGGACTGGAAGACAAAGCAGACGGTAAGTGTCAATCACTGGACTCACACGTGACACGTGTTGGGACAGGTCGACTCAGTCAAAAAATAAATACTGTTTATGCTATATAACGAGCGAATTGTACGCTTTCAACTGTATATACATGTATTTCTGTAATTGATCAGAAAACTGTTTGCCTACTTTTTAAAAATGTGTTCCTGGGATTCTTCATATCGGGTAGCTTCTGCACATGAATTCATCAAGTCATATGTATAATTTTGACATAATTGACTCATTATGTCAATAATTAAAAATTCAAAAGGCATGTATCGCTCCATGGGTGAGTCCATTCATCCATCAGTAAGTCTATACCTAAGTCCGACTGTCTGTTTGTCCCTCTCCCCCCCCCCGCCCTCCCTCTCTCGCTCCCTCCATCCATCCAGGCTCAGAACTCTTCTTCTACTATAGACAAACAGGCAAACAGAAGAGAGTGTAGAAAAATCTTCACCCTGTTAGTTGGTTAATGTTCAATTTCTACAGTCCTGTGTACAATATCTCGGAAAAGACTGACAGATACTAATCACTTAGACCCAGTAAAGTCCCCGTCATAACTGTTGTGTAGCAAACGTTTTCTAGCGTCAAATTTAAGTAACTGTGCCTGTTTCATTGAATTGTGGTTATTTCATTTAATTGTAGTTACTTGTATTTGAGTATGAGACCGAATATGAACATTTTCTTTATAAAATTGTTGTTGTTTGGAGATCATACATAGGTTATTACATGAGTCACTGGGACTCTAATGGGTACAAACAGTCGAAGTTCAGCCAAGTGAAGACAGCAAATGGTTTCGCAGGGTGCAAAAGAAAATGAACCAACAGGCTATTTTCGCTGGTACTGCCCTTTCCCGCCCACTGCACAAAGTACTTGCCTTTCTCCTCTAGACTGTTCCTGCTGTTTTCAACATAAACTGAAAAATAAAACATTACAATTAACTTTTAGGGCCAGAGAAGGATTTATTCTTTGGTGCAAGTACACTCAAATAAAATAACAACAGAAACATACTGATTGACGGGAGGCGATTTCGGCATTTAAGTCGAGTGAGCTAATTAGGTTTAGAAGTGTACATTTAGACGAGTGAGCTAATTAGGTTCAGAAGTGTACCTGGTTTCCTGTGGTCGGGTTACCCAAGCTGGCAATGAAGTGTCAGCCCGTGTCAGCCCCAGCAGCTTATGCCACTCCGTCACCAGCCGTTGTGGTGTCTTTCTGCATTTTGGAGATAAATCAATGTCGCGTCTCTCAGTTTGTATTTTTTGAACCTTCCCCAGGGTGACGCCGAACGCAAGCAACAGCTGTCTGATGTTGTTTATTATTGTTATTGTATGTAAAACAAGGGAACTGGACCAAGCTAGAATAGGACAAGGACGAAGACAATCTACATGTTTCGGGGCACTACCCCTTCATCAGGACGACACAAACACGACGAAACAACGAAAAGGAAAAAGACTTATCTGCAGTAGATGTGGCGCGTTGGCTGCAAGGCAGGAGAATGACCGAGGGACAGTGAGTAAGAAAGGTTACAAAGAGGGGCAGCCAATCGCAAGGTGGGTAGGAAAGGGTAGAGAAGGGTTGGGGTGGAGAGTGGGCGGGGGAGAGAGAAAGAGAGAGAAAAAGCAGCGCGGGTAAGGGGGGGGGAGAGAGTGGGAAGGAGGTGAGAGAAAAAGTTAGAGACGGAGGGGTG
>SMGT01016495.1:6663-18950 GCA_004794575.1 Lanistes nyassanus | reverse complement strand
AGCAGGTGAAAATGTCCATGTTCATAGTCAAATATCTCTTAAACAGGTTCGAGTTTGATCATGTGGTTTGCGACTCTAGTATGTGTTAAAGATGCTTAACTGTTTCTTAAATTAAAAAAAAAAACTGACGGTCGCCGTACCTCTTTAGCAACGCAAAAAATGTTACTTGGATCTCCTGTGGGTCCGTGGTGGTACAGCTCTGTACAGTACTCGGTCCTTGTAGTGATGATTTCGTTTTTGTGACATCTCTCTTGAAAGCGTACGGCATCCAAAAAGCAATGTACCCTAGGGTGTGGAGGGTCACGGTACCAAAGGCTGTACTGCATTATTCTGAAAGGGTCACGGACACCACAGAAGCTCTGCTGTGTTACGGCAGACTGCGTGCTGACGGGTGCTGCTGGCTCACCAGGGCTCACTCTCACTCATCGTCACTCATCGTCACTCATCGTCACTCATCGTCACTCATCGTCACTCAGCCTTTCCTGTCGCTGACAACAGGCGCGTGCTGGTCGTCACAATCGTTTATTAACTCGTCCGAAACCGAACAGCGGTGTGACGGAGGTAACCACTGTCAAGCGTGGCTATGTGCTAGACTACTAACTCATTCTACTGGGCTGCTATCTTTTCACTTCTGCTTTTCCCTTCTGAAAAAGGTCCCTCCTCCTCTCTCCTCTCCAGTAACGAGACCGTTATGCTACATTTTTAAGCCGTGAAGTCCTTCTCTCTCTAAAGTCCTCCCCCAGAAAAATCCTGACAAACTCCCCTCTCTTTGGAAAAGTCCCTCTCACTGGCTGTACCAGCGTTCATATTACTCGTCTTTGTCCTTACGTAATTGACCAGCTTAAACCAAAAAAAAAAAAATCTCCATTTGATCACCACATCTAGAGGGTATTTTCCAAGTTCCCCAAAGACCAATGAATTAGGTATATTCTTATCTAATTTAAAGATACATTTATAATAACGTAGTTGAAAATAAGTAGCTAGGCTACAAGAACAGTAAGCCCAAACTCGGGATCCATATAATAGTATTTGAGCGATCATCTTGTCAAATAAATCATTGTGAATGTCAGGTGGATGTAGGAGTTTTCTGTGTGTACGTAATAGCTAGAATAGTGCCCCAGAGGTACGGTGACATCCAGGGCAGTAAGCACTGGTTCCTTGTCTTGCCGCCTTGTGTAAGACCAGCTTAGTCGTTTGAGAAGTTGAGGTAGGCAGTTAAATTTCTCTTGGCAAGCTGATGCTCGCCTCTGATGTTTGGGATGCTTGTCTTCGTGTGCCACGCAAGAACCTGCAGGAGACAGAGGACTCGGATTTAATATATATGTATATAATTAGAGACTGAAGATTCATATTATATATATAGATAATTAAAGACTGAAGATTTATATATATATATATAATTAGATTAAAAGAAGAGCCCAGACAGAATTAAAGACTTCTAAACAAAGGGAGAATTTCCCTGTAGCTTTGTGTTTGTAGTCTGAGCAATCAAATGACTGGACAGACCAACAGACTCGTCGCCTGGGACAGCAGGACAAGACCTGATGTAGAGCTCTGCCTCCGTCGTCACAGCAATGGCCACACTGTCATCCGGAAGTAAAGCCACAACCAGCACAGACACAAGCCAAACCTTGATGGGCGGAAATCTACTGTGGCCCTCGTCCCAACGTTGGGTTAAAGGGACGCAACTCTTGCTGAGCTTGTCAGCATGTGCAAGTAGAGGTGGCATCCCCTGGCTAAAGAGGCAAGCGAACATAGAGGTACGCAGCATAGCTCAGACAGGTACCATCTTCGACTAATCCAGAGACTGCATAGAATTCTGTACACTGGGTGGTGTTAACTAGTGTAAACATTTTGTGCTTCAGTACAAACAACTAAGATTGTACTGAATAGTAGTGAGTTTATTTTATGATTTTTTTTATTTGATTTGTTTGTTTTTTTTTGTAGGAGAAAATGATCCTCTAGCCTGAAGCTTGAGGGCAGTGTGGTAAACGGCAGGGGTCAGCTCCAGGCGGAAGAACAGTCGGGAGATGCAAAAATCTTTCTGAAGTTATAAACCAGCCCGAGGTGAGGAACAGTAGACGGGGAGAGGTCTGGCACTCTCCACGTGGATCTATGACGTCGGCAGGAGAAGAAAGTCCATGCCTAGTGTAGACGCCAGTCACACAGTCACACAGTCACACAGTCACACAGGTATCCGCCACAAACGCGGCCTGTTAAACCCTCTGGGCAGGGAAATAATCCGACGAACAGACAGAGGAACTGTCCCTGATTATAGCACTAGCCAGCTGACTGGAGGCAGCCCACGCGTCCCTGTCGCAATGTAAGGGGACACGCTAGTACACCCAAAGGAACATAGCCAAGCGAGAGCTGGACAGACAAGTCAACGTTTCGGGGCATAACCCCTTCTTCAGGACGGCACAAACAGATAACAAACAACGACAAATAAAGGAAACTTAGCTGACAAGGACGCTGGTCATGCACAGTCGATGTCCAGGAAGAGAATGTGGGAGAGAGAGAGAGAGAGACAGAGCCTAGGAAACCCTCAACAGTCAACTCGCTCCAGGCCAGAGTAGCATCCCCTGTCCTCCAACGGGTCGACGGGGTGGATCGTGGCAGACGAACAATGGAGATTGAAGTTCACATCAAGAATGCAGTGGACGACGAGAAGGACGAGCCAAGAGAAGGAAGGCGAACATAGGAGTCAAGTCTGGAAGTGACACTGTAGAACAGTCGCCCCCAAGTCGGACCTGATATGCGCGCAGCGAAGACGACAAAGCAATCGACTCTCTGTGCCTAGCCGTCAGTAAAGGTAGCTTCCTCGCCGCAATCGACTCTCTGTGCCTAGCCGTCAGTAAAGGTAACTTCCTCGCCGCAAGCGACTCTCTGTGCCTAGCCATCAGTAAAGGTAGCTTCCTCGCCGCAAGCGACTCTCTGTGCCTAGCCATCAGTAAAGGTAGCTTCCTCGCCGCAATCGACTCTCTGTGCCTAGCCATCAGTAAATGTAGCTTCCTCGCCGCAATCGACTCTCTGTGCCTAGCCATCAGTACAGGTAACTTCCTCGCCGCAAGCGACTCTCTGTGCCTAGCCGTCAGTACAGGTAGCTTCCTCGCCTGTCGTATGGTCCACACAGCAGTTGACTGTTGCAGGCGGTCCGAGCGTGACCAAAGGGCTTAGACGTCGATGTGGTGCTTTGTAGCTGTGGTCTTCTGGCCTGATGGTGATGTGCTGGTTCGCTGCTTGCTGCTCTTTCTTCTGGCACTCTGTTGCCGGTGGTGGTTCGTCTCGTCCGCTGTAGGGTGTCTGTTGGTCTTTCCAGTTGCCACCCTATTGCTCAATTCTATTTATCTCGACCTTTTAGGGTTTGTTTTGTGTGACACTTCTTTCTTTCTATTTATCTGTATTACAATGTTAATGCACTACTCTGAAATATAAGTTTTTCCTATAGCCTGTACTGGTTCTGGATCAAATAGTTCACACCCCCTTTTGAATTATTTAGATGTATTTAACATCTGCTGACTATTTAGCACCTGTCCTGAGTTCTTTAATGAATTGCCATATCTTTCTTTGGAGGACTCAGGGTAAAGCTTATTTTAATGTTCCTTTCTTTTTAATTTAAATGAAAGTACAAACGTTAAAAAATCCGTAGTCTGCTATGTATCACAGTACCATAGATAATAATAAAGGAAAAGATCGCGTTTATAGATAATAAATACAGAATCACACCATACAAATAATTGTAATATCATATGCGTGTCCCTTCGTGCTGATTCTGTTATTCAAATAGATTTTTGTATGCCAGCCACTGAGCATTTAACTGGTCTACTTGCAAATGAACTTAGAAAAAGTAGGTGAGAATCTCCCCTTGGAACAATTGTCGTCCGGTGCTGGAGCGATGTCTGTGGCCGAGATGTTGAATAGACTGAGAAATGTCGACTCTAGGTATCCCGGACTAGCCTCGTGGCTAAAGTTTGCTGCTGGCAACCTGGCCAGGAGCTCGAGACCAACGGCAAATCCCGCCATGTCTATAGGGTACTTCCGGTCTGGGGCCCACGTGGTCCGCCAACTCACAATCTGCACAGGGCAAAAGACAGAAACATTTGGGCAACTCTTGTTCCGATCTCAAGTCCAGAACCAACCTCTCATTTTCTCTCTCTTTCTGCTTGTCTTTATTAAAATGTCTACAGAGGGATGTGGAGCTGTCAGTAACTGAACAGTTGAAAGGTATGAGCTATATTTACCTGGCATCATTAAACAGTTGAGTTCTAGTCCGTTTATCCCTGTCTTCCATCTCTTTAGCTGACTCTTTCCGTCTGTGTTTGCTTGTATTCGTGCTTGCCTGTGCTTGTTCGTGTTTGTGTGTGTACGTGTGCAAACAGAAGTTTGTACGCGCGCGTGCATGGGCAAGTCTGTGCGTGTGTCCATGCATGATGCGCAGGGAGGATTCCTCAAGTGTATGTGAACAAGTCTACGCTCTTACCGTTCTATTCAAACAGATTGGTCCTTCTTCCAACAGTCCGCCAGCAAGGCCGACCTTCCACATTGCTAACGTTCTCGTTTTCCCCACCTGAAATGAAGACCAGAAGTACAGAAATCTAGTATCGAGAAGTAAACTGAAACTCAAAGACCAAAGGTAGTCTACAAACACATGGAACTGACCACATCAAAGACGTTGATGTCATAAGTGTTGTCGTCATCCGCAAAGTACACCCCGCCTGCACGTGACGTAGGCAGCACGCACCTCTGGATCCACAGCAAGCCCATGTTTCTCTGATCCACACCGCGGTGACGTGGCAAAGTCTCACTGGCTGTGAGATTTCTGTAGGCGTTAGACAGAGTTGTTTGAAGGCGTAGGCTTTAGGTAAATTTTTGTCCGAAGAGGATGCAGAAACCCAGAGGAGGAACATAGGAAGATGATTGTGACAATAACGATGTCGAGGACACGGTCCAAACAGCATAAACAAGAAAAAGAATAACATGCAAAAAAAAAGAGTAGGTAAATAGGAAGGAAGGGAGGAAGATAGAAACAGAAAGAAAGAAAAAAATAAAATAAAGAAATGCAAATTTCTTACTTTTTTGGAAGAAGAGTTTTTGCGGTGAGATGGGTTATGTTAGGTCCATGACAATTCTGCAGCACTGCGCACACCTAGTGGTGAAAATTACAGTTTGTATCAGCAGAGTAGACATGGATGATTCGAAAAGCACCGTAAATTTGTTGATGTATCTCTGGGCAAGCTGGTGCTCGCTATCCTTCCGATCTGATGTTGAAACTATAGACGTCAGTTCGTTCACAGACCACTCTTTACCTCTACTGTAAATTATGGCTTCTTTATTGGCGCCTTAAATATCTGTCTCGTCAAGTGATGATCAGTAGCCGCTCACAGTCACTTGCAGTCACAAATTCACTCGCCTACCTACCAATCTCTCTGCCTGTAACTCTGCGGTTTTCCAAAACGGTCGCAGATGGCAGATTATTTTTAGAAGAACTTTTGTTATCTGGGGTGGGGGATGGCACACAATTATCAGAAAGTGATTATGGTCACGGGACCTATCTGACCTAGGCAAAAATCGTGGCCAGTCTGATCATACCTTACCATAACTAGTCAAGTTCATTTACAAATACTGTTCTGCTAGCGTTCAGGGAGGTAACTCTGCCATCTAGCCACCAGGTGGCGAAAGCGCTCGAAGACGTAGCAACTGGCAGCTGGCTCTGTTGCCATGGTAACTAAGCAAAATTCGCTCAGTAGTTTGTTTCTTACGACTTCGAATCATCCTGAAATGACAGTAAATTACGGAAGCTGGACCACAGACACAAGCTGAACTTCGACGACTGAATTGAAAGGCGTCAGGGCGAAAAGATCTATAGAGAGGCAAGTCAAAATCTATTCCAGAAATGCAACAGTCACAATAGAGCCTTGGCCCTACTACATGCTGCTAATAGTAATATCAGTTATTGCTTCGGTCCTTGGTTCGCTCAAAATAAAGTTGTAGAATTAATTATAATACATCAGCGTAATATGCGGTGTTGTTGGAATCTACCTGGTCAAGCCATGGCCTCTACACCGCGTCACTTGGTGATCGATAGCTAAGTGGTAAAAACAAGGCTTTTCAGTTCAAAGTTGCAGGTTTAATACCCATAAAGGCTTCCGATTTTTTAAAAAAAGGGGATGGGGGTTAGGGGTAGGGTTAGGGTTTGGTGTTAGGTAGGACGTCTGTTTTCATGTACAGATTCAAGCCTACTTCTAAAAGTGTAAGTTATTTGGGATGAGAGGTGGTCTGCGCATGCGCGCTTGGAAATCGAGTGGGAAAAAAATTTCTTTGCCCGCTCGCTCTGACACTCACTCACCAGTTCCGTTTTGTTGTCGCTGTCCTCGATGACGATCCACCGAACGTGAGGCACGTGCATGAGCGTGTAACACAGACGTCGCAGGTCTGGTTCTTGCGTCAGTCGTGCGTAGGTAGGCGTGATGACGTAAGCGGTGGGAGTTGAGGAGTGGGGCGGACAGCTGTCTGGTTCGATTTTGTTTGACATACTGAGATCACGTGACAAACCACGCCACTTGTGGTGGACACCAACAGCCCGCCGATCTGAAAGTGCGCGCTGCCAGCTTGCTTTGCAGCCTGTTAGCAACAATCAAGCCGAATGCTGGATTTCTAATTCATGTCCTAATTACTTTGTATCACAGAACAATAGCTTATCTCGTTATCGTTATCATAGCTATTATATATTGTAACACATTAATTCAGCACGAGGTCTCAAACGCTCCCTTCTTCGATAAATGTGATATGCACATGTCTTTGCTTCAGTTCACTGCCAGAGCTCTGTAAATTATCTTCAGTAACGTGTTTTGATTGTGAGGATTATCTTTAAACTAACGCCACAATTCATATATCTAGGACTGGGCATTCAGATATAATAGTGACAGTAGTACTGGGTTAAAGAAAACCCAGAAATATTCTCACCTGTGCAGAGATCTCCTGTATCTGAAAATAAAGTTCTTCATTTGTTCACATGCATGAAATGTAAAAAGGACTTCCTCATATAGCGAAATATGAACAAAAATAAACACCGCTCCTAACATGAAAAGTACAAGTGCAATTTTTCGAAATGACTTTCGTACTATTTTACTTTGGTTTAACATATAAGAAAACTTTTAGACATAAAACTGAGGATTAGACAGCCAGACAGCCAGACAGCCAGACAGCCAGACGGACGGACGGACGGACGGACGGACGGACGGACGGACGGACGGACGGACGGACAGACAGACAGACAGACAGACAGACAGACAGACAGACGCGGTTGCAAACTTCACATGCATCGTGATGTGAAAAATAACTTACAGCCAAGGGAAATACATAAGACGATAAGACTTGAAGTGGTGATGGCGATGTCTGTAGGAAAACGTTGACACGAAGTTTTGATTAAACTGAACATCACGAATGCAGTAAAAAGTAGGTGAACTAGCTTTAGTATGATATTTTCTCTATTTTAAGCTTTATTTCTTAGAGCTGGTCTTTGCTCTTCAAAAAGGAAAATATAGCACATTAATTTCTTAGCATTTTGATGTACGTGTACAGAATACAGATTTTTGTAAACCTTCAAAGTTGTTCACAGAAAAACATCAAAAACGCACGTCTGTCCCGCCTAGATGCAGAATGGAACAGCTGGACAGATCATCGGAGGCAAAACAGAGAAATGCTAGCAAAAGCAAAAACAAAAAATTAAAAAAAATAAATAAAAAAGACATGCTATATAGTGTGCGTTTGCATGCGCAAGCAGGCTTGCGTGCATTCACGTGTGTGTGAGTACGTGCATGCGTGCGTGCGTGCGTGCGTAAGTGCAGGCGCGCGCAGACGTGCATGCATAAATCTGTCTGCAAGCTGAATGACAACTGCTAGCAAAGGGCCTGCTGTTGTCATGATGTTACATGTCTGGCACCCCCCACCCCAGGGGTGTGTTGACGTAGCGTTACTTCTGGGGCGGAGCATCAGCCAGGGGGAGGGGAGGGGGTGAAGGTGGGGGTGGAAGGGCGGCGGCAAGCGATAGATTTACTGAGTTAAATTGTCGACATTCCAATAACTCGCGCGCTATCCTATAGGAAGTGAGGACGTGTATGTACTGTACTGTACTGTACTGTACATGAGTTGACGTGTATGTACTGTACTGTACTGTACTGACATGAGTTGACGTGTGTGGACTGTACTTACATGCGAAAGGTGTAAGCTTCACCATCCTCGGCTTGACGCATCTTTTGCAGGAAAGTGGCATCTACAGACCACGAGATGGTGGAGTTTTTTTCCTGATGACACACACATACACACACACACACGCGCGCGCACACACACACACACAGGACATATAAACCAACAGAGGCCCGTGAGCGCGCACACCACTCACTCACTGTCGCTTACAGTATTGTCTGGCCACGTGCTGCTACAGCTGTTAAGTAGTATTAGATCCCAGCAGCAGGTTTCATGATGAAACATACCTTATTTGCAAAACGTCTTTAATTACAGATTTTTGAGTTTATTGTCTCTTAAGAGCCTACACAAAGACTAAAGAACAAGGTCTACATGACAGAGTAAAAACCAGTCTGCATTAAGAGAGACGCTGTTGTGGACCGCAAAACCTTACACATTGTCACGGTACCACAAAAATAAGATGTAACCTTAGTGTAGCCCCGGCAACATAAAGGCAGAAACAGCGCCGTGCACACATATCAGCATTTGACGAAAGGCGAGTGTCAGAATTTTTAATTCCGCTTCTTCGTCTGGATCTCTAGTTATATGACATAAGCGCCTCTCTCCCCTTTCTCTACTCTCTTTCTCTCTCCATCTCCATCTGTTCCCTCCCCCTCCCGCCACTGGTCCTGCCAGTGGACAGTGAGTGGTTTGCGTTATGGTGCGTCTGCTTATGGGTAACTGAGTGCCGGGCGGCTCAAAATAGTGTTTCTGACATTGGGTGTATGTCTGCTGTGCAGTCTGTTGAGTGGATTTGAGATTCCCAGATCTGTAGGAAACTGTGCGTTGGTGCGCCTGCGTGCGTGCGTGCGTCGTGCTATGGATTGGTATGGGAGCGGGGGGCAATACTGTCGTGGAGTGATCGGAACATGTAACAAAATGAGAGCTGGGACGTGTAAGACCAGCATTGTTTACTTAGTTATTAAATTTGTGGGTGATTCATGAACTCGGGGGTAGCCTGCTCAGTTCAAGGAAGGAAATGTGGTGCTCTCCCAGGGAACGACACGTACTGGGAAGGGGGGTTGACCAACCTCCCCGGTCCAAGAGTCACTGACATCAGGTGACAGCATGGCGACAACCAATCATGAATTCATTAGTAATGTCCGGTTGGTGAATTTGGAAACTCGAGATGCCTGTCAACAGTTCATGAGTGAATATCCACGTGATGCTGTTTACAAGGGGAGAGGCACGTGAGGAGGATAGACCATTTGATGTAGAGGGCGTTGGAGTAGGGAGAAATAAAAAGGTGGAACCGGGAGTCTGAGGAGGAAGAGAAGATAACAAGAAAAGAAGGAAGGGGAGAGGAAAAAAACAGACGGGAGAAGCTTGCTCGGGCTTACGCCCAGCCCTTAGGGCTATGCTTGCTAGGCCATAGGATTTGGAAAGTTTGGACCACGAAGGCCCAAGGCAGGATGTAGCAGGTGGAAGACTGAGGGGCACAGTGGAAGGTGAGCCCCAGGGCTGCCTTCTTCGTGCACCATTGCTGCAGCTGCACAGTCGGAGATCAGGCTGGAAGAAGCCACTGCCTTTAGCGGCCAGGAAAAGTTAGAGAATAGAGAAGGCCAGGCTTCCGTCTGAGTCACTAATAGTGTAGACAGTAGAGATAGAGAAGAGGTCCAATATTAGCCACTAGACGAGGGAACAGGTTGCAATGTTAAGCCGGCTACACACTGAAATGATAAACAAATAAAATTTGAGACGTGCACTCCTAGTTGAGCATCTGTTGGACTGGTTGAGTTAGGGTGCATGTAAGGGAAGGACCGTGTCCGGAAGCGTTACAAACACTCGCAGGCATACTTAGGGCTGTTTACATCCTTTAGAGTCGGTACCTTGAAAAGTCTTCGAACGCTTTTCAAGTCTTGAACCAGCTCGGAACCGGTCCTGCTCAAGGTTTTGGGTGGATAGAATGGGTTTCTATTTTTCGAAACCTTGAAACATTGAAAACCTGCCGGCCGCTGTCACGAACATCAGGGCAAAAGGCTATATGATCTCAGCCACGTGATCAAGGCGACTGTGTCGTGCAGCTTGTAAGCCGTGGCGCCTTTTGAATCAAAGCTTTCTTGGCTTTGAAAGCACGAAAACTTTAAAGAATCTAAACCGGTCTTTACTAACACGAGTCCGTGAAACCTAGGTTTGAAACCACACCACACCACACCATTTCATTGTTGCTCAATGGTGGGACTAGGGAAGGAATTAACAGGGACCTTGGCACGTACACACGTGAATTTTAAACTATGATCCAAGTCATGATAGAATGAAACTCAAATTCAGGTCATTTATCACGTCCATTTCTCAGCTTTATCTCCAGTTTTGTGTTGGGAGCTCAGGGTTGTTTTCTACCTGGTTATGACGTCATCTGTAAAGCTTTGATAAACATGAATCATTCTGACGTCATTTGTGAAGCGTTGATTGACATTCATACGTCTGTTGTAAGGTTTGATAGACACGCATCATTCTGACGTCATTTATAAAGCTTTGCTAAATATGAATCATTCTGACGTCATTTGTGAAGCTTTGATAGACTTTCTGACGTCAGTTGTAAGCTTTGATAGACACTCATCATTCTGACATCATCTGTAATGCTGTGTTCGTCGTGACTGACGTTACTGTAAGGCTTTCTCTAGCAAATGTATTGAAGGTGAGCGCCAAGTTAACCCACAATCCTTATTATATAAATGATGTTCGTAAACTCTAATGTTTTTCTTCAACAGTGAGCGAAAACTCCGAACAACGGCGATCTAGTTTGTTTTATATGAAATCCCCCATCCAGCCCATCGTTAGATGAAAGATTGTGTTATTATTCACGAAATCCAAATTTTGCCATAATTGTCCTGACGCACAACAGCGCGTTAATCTGAAGGAAACCTTTTCAAAGAGATCGTTTAGTCATGGTCCCAGTGTTGGCACGTACACAAGTAATGAAGAAATAATTATAGAGATTTTATTTTTTCATCATCAACTGCGTTTTCTTAAATGCTAAATGTCACGTGACAGTTGGACAGATGTACAATGTCCTAGAGTTAAGGTGCTTTTATTCTTTCGGCCCTCCATCTCTCAGGACTAAGATCTCATGTTGCGCCGCCACAGTACTGTGAACGGCCAGGACAGGAAGTTGCCTTGCAGACGTTCTCCCGACTTCACGTGATGAGGTCGGAAGTTGCGGGCGGTCATGAAGTCCAGCACAAACTGACCGCCAACCGCCGTGCGGCGTTTAACGTGCTCCCACTCCATCCACACAAGCGGAATGTCCAGCACTTCAAAGAACTCGCGTGCCCCGGCCAGCACATGCCCTTCGTGACCCTCTACGTCTATCTGTATGAACATTATCCATGGATACAATTATTTGAATTTCATGCGACAGCTATATAGTCAACTATAGATAAAATATAACGAATATCCTAATTTGGCACGTTGATTGCGGGCAACACCGTGTTCTAAAATACGAACACTATTGCCTGTTATGCAACATTCGCGGTTAGACGCCACACACTTTGTAAAAGCGGTCATGAGTTGTGTGTATGCTGTAAGTGTGCTGTGAGTGAATCATTATTTATTTATCGGGAAAAGGAGGGACTTTTAGTTGTAAGTTTATTAATTGACCCTAACGTTGGGTCACATCTAGGGGTAATTACAGATACAAGGACAAACATCATGTCAATAACCTTCTACAGACACTGTTACTGGACATTTATACAGTGGGTATCAGTGGGTACTTAACCCATAATAAGAAGTATACCCACTCGGGGCTGCATATACACGCTTACACACAATATGTTTATGAACGAGAATGTATGCGGAGAAGGAGGGATGGAGAAAGAGTGGGAGATAGCTAGAATAAGATAGATATGAGGACCCAGATAACGGGACAGATAACATGGATGGGTAGATGGTCAGATAGTACAGGTGGGTAGATGGTCAGATAGTACAGGTGGGTAGATGGTCAGATAGTACAGGTGGGTAGATGGTCAGATAGTACAGGTGGGTAGATGGTCAGATAGTACAGGTGGGTAGATGGTCAGATAGTACAGGTGGGTAGATGGTCA
>SMGT01016494.1:172098-202682 GCA_004794575.1 Lanistes nyassanus | reverse complement strand
AGAAGAGGAGTGTCAACTTGCTGAGCGCAAGTAATGGCGTCCGATCTGATCTCCCAAGTTCTTCTTTCATCAGCTACAGCATGGGGGATCTAACGGAGGGCAAGGTGAGAACGGCAGGTGCATGCATAGCGTCAACAAGGCTCTTTGATTTTAAATTAGGGGAAGCAGTGCTAGACCGTCAGACATAATAATGTACCTTTCAGTGTTGTCAACATGTGTGGAACCTCACACGGCCATATAAAGCTATATCGGTTTTGGTTGATATTTGGTATTTGGACTTTTGACCATATTTTGAGAGTATTTGGAGAGGAAACAAATTGCATTTTGAAGTGGGGGGGGGGTCTGATCTCCTTATTGTTAGATTCATAGCTTTCGAGGATGGTACGTTTGAGGTTTCACGCAATGTACTGTGCCCTTTTGGTATTTGTAAAAGGGCATAATGCATTGGCATGTAAGTACAGTATGTAACAAGCTGGTCAGAAGTCTCGCATGGAGGTTTCTGTCTCTGCTAAATCCTAAAATGTATATGAGCATGCACACGCACACACGCAGACCGCTTGTACTTGTGAACCGTCTTCAGCATCCCCATGATGGACCTCCTGGTGAATCTTGCCGGCAAAACCAAGGTGAGCCCGTCGGTGCACACTCTGCAGGTGTTGGATGAAGAGAGGGGCAGGAACTTAGATTACACGCCCAACCAGACCATCGGCTCGCTGGCAGTCACCACTGTGTACCTTGTTCCCAAGAACAAGAAGCCAGACTGGAGTAAGGCTGTCAAAGCCTCCAGCTCTTTCGAGGTAATCAGCGGGCGCTCCCCCCCAAAAAAAAAAAAACAACCCTCGAGGAATGACTGTAACCACGCCCACCCCACCCCATCTCCATCACCACTACCTTCTTGGTCTTAGATTTCTAAGGACAGACTGGAGGTAGTGGTGTCAGTTGTGCACCTTGGGTTAGCCAGGTGTGTCAAAAAGAGCTCTTTGTAGATGCCTGCAAGCTAGGTATGTGAATCTGACTGTTGCAGACCCACTCCTGTGAACTGAATTCCTTTGAAACTCATGGAAGTAAATATGAATGGGGTGACATTAGGGCGGTATGATCAGTGCAGTTGGGTGTGTGTGTGCTGTGACAGGTGATTCAGCCTTTGCACCTGTAACACTAAGTGATTCTTGCAGTGTGCCCCTTTTTGTCTAGCATACCACATTTTCTGACAAGAGCATAACTCGTGTTTTGGTGCACGTGTACGGATGAGCATGCATCAAGTATAAAACAAGGCTACAGATTTTTTTAAAAATTGCTTGTTGTAGATTTAGAGATTTTACACTGCATGTGTAGAGGAACTGTAGAGTAAATATTTCAGTAAAATTTATCACAGCTGCTGGTGACCAGTCAAAACAGTGACAGGAAAATGTGGGGTGGACATAAAGCTCAGTCTTGTGGCTAATAACAGAAAAGTTCTCACACCAGATACTTCTTTCTTTGCATCTTAGGATTCTGAAGCTGGGAGAGGCAAACATTAATTGCACAGTAGTGAGACTAGCATTTTTATAGTTCCCAGAAACATCAGCATGTGCAGTTTGATGTCTGTGTAAGCAAGCAAGTTTTTCCCCCTTGAAAGTCAAGATTGTTATAAAGGTTTGGGTTTTTTTTTAATAAAGTTAATTGGAGGTACCTTGTTGCTAAGTTGATCTTTCCTGGGGATATTTTATGTGTACCACTGCAGTGTCAGTAAATAATTGGAGAGCTGCTTGTCTGCTTTATGTTTTACATCAAGACACCCACTACCTGTATTGCAAGCAGCAGGTCATGTAAACAGGTGCTTCATACAGAAGAAATATATGTACCTGAGACAACATCACACTGAATCCATGACCCACAATGTTCACTGGCTTATCAATGACAGCCATTACATTTCACTGGACATTTATTCTATAGCTAAACCAGGCCCCATGTGCATGTAAACTGCACTAAATTTATAGTAATTATACCCGAATAACAGATTTGTTCTGTCTCTGAAAATGCTGTTTCGGCAAACTTGGAATTGGCTAATCACTCCAGGGATGACCGAAAAACAGACTAACGTGGGAAAATAGGCTGTTGGGTTTTCATGAATGGGAAAATTGGAACTATTCTATGATATCCGTCATGACAGAACAAGTTGGCTATTCACTTGCCTTGTGTTGCCTTAAGTGTTTCCCAAGTTGTGCTATTCAGTTGCCTTCTGTATAGGGCCTGATGGTTAGACTTACAGTTATGCTAAGTGTTTCCCAAGTTGTGCTATACATGTTGTGGACATGGCGCACAAGTGCTTTCAGTCTTCTTAGGCAAAGGGTTCTGATGTGTGATCTGACATTTTGTTTCCAAGCACAAAATAGAAGCAGTTAGACTGCAATGATTTAGGCAGAGGAATGGTGGGATTAGTACCATAAGCAGTTCAAAATGCAAGCTTTGACCCAGTTTATTAGCTGATGTCTAATTGATGGACTGTCTAGGCTAGCGGATCTCTGAAGATGAAGATTATGTCTCATTAACAATTTCCATTTTGTAGATCTTCTAGATCCTCAGCTCTGAGGCCCAAGAACTATTTCACTAGTTGTAACTGAGGACCATTAGCCATGAAAGTGATCAAATCTAGGGCAAGTCTTGTCTACATATTCACAATCTTGTGAAGAGCTGAGAGCAAGTAGAAAAGCTTAAAGTTAAATATAAACAACATCAAATCAAAAATAGATACGAATGAACTTATTAAGGGAATAAGCATTTATAGCATTAGAAATTTTAAAAAAATGATGGAAATCTTGTGATGTCTCCAAAATTAACAACAGCATGAAACCTAGCTATGGGCACATTGAGGTGGTTGAAAAGAATGAGTTCCACCTTAAAGGCAAACCAATTCTAATAGCATTAATATTTCATATGCAGTGGAAGGGCATTATTGATTGCCTCAAAACATGTACATGGTTGGGTACTGCATTTCCTGCATCTGAGCTTTCACTATAATCAATGATTTCTATTTTCATCCAGCCTTGCATGTTTTATTTTTTAAGATCTGGATCTGTGTAGAATCTGATAGCTTTAATCTTAGTTAGCAGGTTGTACTGTAGGTGTCTTTTTCAGGCCTGGATTTGTTTTTTGATTCTGATATGCATGTAGTTCATTGTGGACATCTTTTCTTAGATCTGTTTTAGATTCTTTTAATTTATTTTAAGCTTTTTCAGTGCACTGTACAGATATTTTTAGGGAGTAAGTAGGTAGGTAATTTTAGATGGATAGTACTTCCACATGTGGGTGATTTTGTACGATGAGAAGAATGGGGTCCAGTTACTAAGCTGACAGAAGCACCAGACTGATAGCTGCAATAAGATGGTCAGTGCAGAGAGGCAGTTTAATGTCTAAGGGATGGCCAAATGGAGTCTACACAACCTTTAACCCCAGGATCTAATCATTTAGGTCATTTTTAGATGTGTATCTTTATGTTTGTTAATATAAAATAGGCTTGAAAGGTTCAAGACAGATGAAATTTGTGTGCTAGGAACACAACATCAGTTTAAAGAAAAGATCATGTACTTTTAAGATTTTTGAAGTAATCGCTTGCTGGAGCAGGGGCATGTCACTTCGTGGCATTTGGGAAAAGCAGTGCCACAATGGAAATGTGGTTAATACTACAGCTTACCACTTTCAGCTGGCATCTGAGCCTGATAATCTGATTTGGTGACATCCTGTAAGTGGAGACAATTCTAAAGCCTGTCCGTGCTGTGCCATCATCCCACATTCTTTAATTTAAATGGAGCAATTGCATTCTGTCGAGCTGCCTTCAGTTGTTTTTCTTTCTCCTGTTTCAGTTTCAAAAAGAAGTTTTTTAGCATTACCACCAGGCAAGGGCTCATACCTGGTACTGACAGAATTCAGTGCCTGTTTCAGTGTTTAGTTACAATGCAATGAAATAGCTTTCATTCCTAAGGATATTGTTTCATACTTCATATTTGGGGTAAGGGCTAATCCATTGCACATAAGCCAAGGTGTAGGTTTGCATCATCATAAAGTGTTCTTTATGAATAAGAAAAGCTGTTTCAGACTATGTAATGAAGCTCCTATGGAATTCCCTAATTAAAATAAAAAGTGGCACATTTATCTTCTTTTACTGTATACTAAATTTATGGTCAGACTATCCGGTTTTTTGTTTGGTTGGACTTTTTGTCAATTTGGTTTTTTTTTTTTTTGTATTCTGACACCTAGAGATCTTTAATCTTGCTGGCTTTTTTCGGTGGAAGTTTAGTTCTGGAGTGGGGGGGGGGGGAGGAGAGGATGCTTAGAACTTGTGGGTGTGGCAGTAAGGTGTGTTGGCACAAGTACATTTAGACAATAACTTGAATAAGGAGTGGTATTGTGTATTCATATGACTTCTTCAGTCTTACAATTTTTTTTATTAAGTGTATCAGTTGCAGTGCACAGAGTCCCCCAACCCAACTGCTTATTTTGAAATTGTGCCAGTGTTTCATGGTTCTCTGCTAGTTAAGTGCAGTATTTTACATTAAGTGATGATGTATTTTCTACTTATTGCTTTCAGTATTTAATTGAAGTGCTGCACGCTTTGACTGAATGCTTTCTGGTTCACTGTAGATCATGTGCATAGCAGGCTAGATTTTTAAGGCTAACATGCCATTCTTCTAACTTGCTATAATTAGTGGACGTGGAATTACTAGGTTCTATGCAGATTATTTTATTTGATATGCTAATTGCTGGTTACAAGCAGAGAGTTGACAACAGTTTTTGTCCTTGTAGATAACGCAGCGATTCACCATCAACCTGCCAGGTAAACAGAAGGCAGTGATGCGAATCAGCCCTAGCCTGACCTTAGAGCAAGTGTTAGTCAAGACTTGTCAGGAAAAAAACTTAGATATTCGGCGCTACACCCTGCAGCACCCAGACCAACCACTGGCCACCCTGAACATGAAGACAACAGTTGCTGACTACAGGTTACAAGAGATCAACCTTATACCAGCAGCAAGTAAGCAGCATTGACTGGTTGGTTCTTTGGCTGGTTAGCTGGGGGAGAGGTTTCTGACTGTATCCCATACACCACATTTTATTTTTCTTCCTGTTATTGTCTTGTTTTCTTTCTGTGTGTTCTTTTTCCTTTTTTTTGGGGGGGGGGGGGTTTAGGTGACAACAGATTTTCTCTGAATGATGGTACATTTTTCGACAATCCATAATTTGATATTTTCACATGTTCTTTTCCATATTTACTGCCTGTGACAGATTTAGTCCACCACCTATGTTTGGCTCACTCCAAGCAATCAATTGTTTTTCCTTTTTTTCCAGTGTCAGCAGCATCATCAGATTACACACGATCAATGCCGGATCTGTCCAAGGGAGGAGCATCTTACGACTATGCAGCTGCATACATGCCAGATGTTGGGGAGACAAAGAAAAAGCGAGGTTTCCTCTCTTTCCTTAAGAAGGACAAAAAGTTCAAGCCAGTAGGTCGATTCCAGATTTTTAGAAATCTAACAGTGTAATCGGTTATACAGGTGTCGGTATGATGCTAGCATCTTTATTTATCTTATTTGTGCAGAATCTCATCCCCACAGCAGCATGCAGAGTTTTGTCCAGCGTGTATGCACATGCAAACATAAATATACATACTGTCACCCCATTATTTTTGAATTATCTGCTGTCAGTAAATCACACTATTTGTCTGGAATGCTGTAAATTACCCATAATATAATTGTTACTTCTTTTAAGTTTAAGGCTTAAGAGATGTTTGGTATTATGTTAATCAGTATTATTTTTGAAATTGTCCATAAATGTAATACTATATGCAATTTACACTTGCGCAAGAGGTCTACTTTGACTTGGGAAAGCAAAAGGATCTCTCTGAAACAAACCAGTGGTGTATAGATGTCACAGGTGAAGGATCTTTCCCAAACAAGCTAATGGTATAAAGATGTCACAGCTGGATTGTGATCCAGGATCCCTTTGTAATGGGTGTGTCTTGTGTTCATTGCAGCCCCCCGCTGAGCCAAAGCACGGCAGTGTGACAAAAGGGGCACCACAGACTCGCAAGGCAACAACGCCACCCCCTGAGCGACGTGGCAGTGGCAGTAAAGTGGAAAATCGCCCCAAGACGATGTATGTTGATGACAGGGACCTGCAGTCATCCACTGATGCCGCTGCCAAGCCAACCACCCTTAAACCTCCTCCACATGATGCTGGGAAGAAGCGACCTGCCCCTCGGCCTCCTGGGACCAACGTACGTGACGCAAGTGAAGCACATGTGCGGACATCCGTGTACATGGCTGCCAGTTCAGTTCCAGGCAAGGAAAGTGCAGTGATTAGGGACTCGGCGCCTGTGGCGTCCAAAGCTGGGCCTGATGTCATGGTCAGTCGACTTCATTCTCGCAACAGTTCAGATTCCAGTGGCTACCACGAGCTTACCCTCAGTGGCACAGAGTCTCCGGAAGCAGGCCGGTTGCGACCAAATTTCAAGACCAGCATTGACACGACTTCCATTGAAAGCACGGAGGTGAATGGTCATAGTGGTATTCAAGAGTCCTCGGCACCCTCGGGCAGATCTTGCGCGAGTAAAGAAGAGGACATTTATGCCGTGCCCATGAAGTCCAAAGTAAAACAACAGATGCAGCAGACGGTGGAGAAACTTAAGCCACTTCCTTCCACCAAAAAGAAGAAAGCTCCACCACCCCCACCCTCACAGGGTAAAGCTGTGTGAACCAGGAGAGACGATGATATGTAGCCGTAGTTTGAAACCTGCCTTGCGTTCAGGTCGGCAAAATGTTCGCAGCGGTATACACTGTTCGCTTGTTTTGCCAACTTGAAGGTAAAATGAAGGGGTTATGTAACCAAACGGAGCGAACAGACTTCGAAGGTGTTTGCTAGGCTAACAAAGATGGCGGATACAAACTTGACTAATGTCAAAGCAACTCTTTTGAGAGTTTTTACAACCTATCGCCACAACATTTATTGTTATCAATAGTAATAGTTAATTTTAAGCTTATGTGTGTGAAAGGTAAATGGTCACATGAAGTGAATACGCTGATTAGTAACATGTGAGCACAAAAATTTATGAAATAAATGGGATCAACAGACAAGAAGTTGCTGATATGGCAATATGAGAACATTTAGCATAAAAATGATACAAACTGAGCAATGTGGTGTAGAAATTATGGTCTAAATTTATGGGAAGGTATTGTGGAGAGTACATGGTGATTTCATCTTGGCATCAGCATATAATGAATAAACAACTGCGACTACAGACATTTGCCATGATAGTCTTAAGCATTCATCGGTAGCCATCTTTACGTTCAAGTTAGCCATTTCCGTTTGCAGGAGTAGGCGAACAGAAAAGGCGAACGTTTGCCAGACCTGAACATGAGGCTGCTGCTTCTTTGCGTTTGATTCACACAATTATGTGTTTGATTAATAGATGCATGCCTAGTAGAATTTTAGAAAGTTAAATTAAAGTGTATATTAGCAATCTAGTATATGGAGCATGACATGGGTTGTTAGCAATACTGTTAGTCGTCATTGGAGACTGGCTGTTTAGATTTCACTGTTAGCAGCATGCGTATTTATTAATCTGATCATAACTATAAACACTTGCAGCAAACTGCAATATGTATAATAATATGTTTCAAACAGCGCCTGCCAGACAAGAAGTTATTATCTCGGTGTCGGCTGGTTTGCAAGAGCCTTGTCCATCATACGCAACGGCAACTTCTTCTCCAATCAACACCACGATGGAACCAGCTGCTGGTGCTTCTGCTACATCTGTTCTGAAGGAGGAAACTCCAGACGAAATGGAGCTTGGTACACCAGACAGTAACGAAGTATCCACAGGTGTGCCACGTCGGTGTATTTTTCATTTATCGGAGCATAGATCACATGGCATCTTGTGATCTTGGCACATGTGATGTTGCAAGTTTGCCGACAGATATTACAAGGACTTTAGCCTAAAGTCTGAAATCGCTGTTGCAGATTTCCTTCATAATCCTTTCTGTTTTGTTTTCATACACTTGTTGGTCCATGCATAAGAAAGTTTTTCTTCCACCATTGTGTTGTTTGGAAAGAAGCGGCATCTAAGAATTTTATGCATATTTTTGTTTGTCCAGAGTATTCTATAAATAGACATGTAGTTAAATATAACTACATGTCTATTGTTTTGGATTTGATATGTGTTAAGACAGGGTGAAGTTTTGCAAAATTGAAGATTTCCTGGTGACCAGAATGTCTTTTCCCCACTTTCTTTCAGCCATTGAAGAGTCAAAATCTGAAGAGGATCACTCTGACTCGGACAGGGAGGAAACAGAGGTGGTACTTTCTCTGGAGGAAATCTTAGAAGGCATTGTCTTAGATGACGAGGGTCCTCCGAAGGCTGTTGACGACCGAGAAGAAGAATGGGAGGAGGAGGAGCATGAAAACCGGCTGATGATGGTTGAAACTGAGTCTGTGTTAAGTGAAGATGTGCAGGAACCAGATGACTTCAGGTTACGGCCGTGTGAGTTCAACCCTCCCCCTCCCCCTGAGGAGCCGCCCTCTGATGAGGATTATCCCAGTCCAGATTACAGTCCCATGGTGCAGCGCAAGTTTGTGGATAAGAGCACAGTGGTAGGAGAGGACAATACATCCTTGGCACCTCTCAGTTTGAAGAGCTCACCAGTTGCCCGTAAGTATCGTACTTACCTGTATTGCATTTTACATTGATGTTAGAGACTTTTTGAGATGGGTCCAAACTTTTGACTTTTGTGTGATGTGCCCAAGACCTGGGTTATACTTTGCTAACTTCCACTGAACTATACATGGCAATGGTTTGGCATGGAGCTGGGAGTATGTTTTGGACTTGATATGTGTTAAGTATATGTTTTTAAAAAAGGAACTATTTGTCAGTTTTCCCATTTATTATATAGTAAATATATTGCATGTATATTTACTGAAGGTGAATAAAAATTCTGTTTGGGATCATGCTATTTTATAGAATAACTAGAAATGTGGAATTTTCTCTCTGCTGGCAGAAATCTAACACATTTGACCTAATTCTTTAAGCCTTTTTTTTTTGGCAACATAATGAGTCTTTTTTTTAATTGATATATTATTACTTTATATAATGGTACATATAGCATCCTCCATGCTGTTAATGTTTTGATTCCTTTAGTCATACCTGACATATTCAGGCATGCTGCCTTTGATGCATCTACCCCCGCACTATGCTCAAGTCCCTGTCTTTGTCATTTAAACACCTGGCTTCTGCCTTATTCTGTGGCTTTTCTTGGTGGTGGGTACAGTATATATGCTGATGATTGCCTTTGACCTCCTAGCAATAACGTGGGTCAGTATTGATTACAGGGTGTCAACAAAACGTTGCCATTTTTATTCCCTGTATGGTTCATCGAACAGTAGTCAGAATGGGGTGTGCACATCTGATGGCATCTTTATAGTGTTATGGTCACTGCTGGTGATGGATGAGAACTGAATAGTTTCTCTTTTGTAAAGGTTGGTGCAATATCTCGGAGTGTACAAAGATTCTGCAGTCAGGGTTTAAATGTTCACATCATGATCATCAAAAACAAAAGTTGTCATATGATAACAGATATTTATATCTGGTTGGTTGGACCTGCCGAGATACGAAATGTGTTTGTTGACTGGTACATCTAAGCAACAAACGTTTGCGTGTGTGCATATAACTTTGTTAAATTTCTGTTGTAAATGGAGACTCACCAAAAAAGTTTGGGAATCCTAGGCAGCACTTCGCATGACATCCTAAACTGTAGGTTCTGGTAAGTGGTGCACATTGGTGAACCAAGTTGTTTACGGGCACCAGCATGACTGTTCCTGTTTGTGGCATGCTTGTCTCTTTCCTTACACCTCATTTCCTGAGATTCCTCATGTCACTGGATAATGTGGACTACACAGCAGCCACTGAAAGTTTCTATCTTCACAGATTTCAGTGAAACTTGCATGTGGCTGAAGTCTTAGGAAAGAGCAGAGCCACTTGCGTTGGGGTTTCCGCTGGCCAGAAAGATTCACATTGTGAGCCACCAGCAAATCATTATTGGAATTTACAGATTCCTCCAAATGATGCAGACATTTGTTACGTAACCAGGAAGAGAGGGAAATGGTTTTCTGATGTGATGTAGACTGTGAGGTTGTTCACTAAGACCATGGATTTTCATGGCAGTTTTGCTTGATTTCAAAATTTTTTGGGCTGTTATAAATTTGCATATCACTTTAAAAGTTTGAACTGCCCTAATGGCTTGGTTGCTGGGGCAAATGGTGGATGGAAGAAGGACAGATGATAAATAGTTTTGCTCAGCAGAAATGGCAGCTTTTATTATGTGGGTGGCAGCATTGCATACATACATTTCCCAACTGTGTATGTTTATACCGAGGGGAAATAGCTCTTTATGTATGATAGCTATGTGTTGTCTTTGTGTACATGTCCAATATCAGGCGATGATTATTGTTGTTGCATATCACTTGAATAGCACCATTACATATACAGTGTGCTGGCTTGACTGTGGTGCTTTTATTCCATTTTCATGCTGTAATCATGGTGTACATCGTGTAATCATGGTGTACATGTCTGTGCTTTTTTTCTACCTGGATCACCAGCTCGTAGGCGAAGAGACAGTCACTCAAGCGTAGATTCGGTTGATACGGTAGAAGGGGTCAGTTTGGCCTTTCAAGAAATTATCTCGGCAGCTGAGGAGGCCATGGAGGCAGAAAGGTGGATGGAAGGTATTGCTGGTCTTAAGCAAAGGGGCCTACCCTGGGTATACAGGGGTTTTATTTTGCTTTGGGTTTGGGGGTGTCACTGTGTGCAGTTTTGCAAATAGCATTGACTTTTGCACTTGCTTGGGTAAAATAGAAAAAACTGCTTCCCAATACCCATACTCCATGTGAGTTTTGTTTTGAATTTAACTTTTACTTTTTTACTTTTTGTTTTGCGCTGTTAAGGTAAAGGCTAATTGCAGAACTGCTGCACAACTTTGAAGTTATGAAAGAAAGTAGTCCACTTGAAGCTATGAAAGAAAGTAGTCCACTTGAAGCTATGAAAGAAAGTAGTCCACTTTGTGGAGATCATTTCGTCTTCAGCATGGTGCTTGGCTGGGTTTTTTTTTCCAGTTCTTGCTCTCCACTGATTTTTAATTCGTCATTCTTGTCTTTTTAATGTGTGGAAGCAAATAGTTACTGTCAAATAGTTTTCTTAGAGGCATGCTATTGCCCAAGTGTGATAAATTCTTTCAGAGATTAGTATTACCCTAGTGGCTTCTCAGTGTTTGCATTGTTTACTGTGAGTGATTACTAAGCTTTTCATTCACCATTCACAGTTTATCTTTTGTAGACTGCCTTCCTTATTTTCAGATGTGATTAGAAGTACCTGTTATAGTGGCTAAAAGGTGTGCATCTGTGCATGGTGAAGAGAGGGGGGCCAGCAAATTGTAGTCTGCTGTGGCTGTGGAGTTAGGAGTCTTGCAGACATAGGTGAAGGCATGCATATTTGCAGATGGCACCAGTAGATGCTTCTTGGGAGTTTTTATAAACCAATATTTTCATAACTTACATTTGAAACAATTTTAAACATTTTTCAGTGCTGTAGTGGGAAGAGGGGGGGGGGACCGATGATGACAGAAATAAGCAACCATATTACTAAGTAATTTTTCTAAATATCAGATTCTTCCAGCGTTTCCAGCCCTCTTTTATTTCCTTGTGCATCATTCACGCCAAATATTAGAGTTTGTGTAAAAGGGTGTATGTAATCTGCCAATGTGTTATTTTATCTTCCTTTTTAAAAAAAAACCCTTGTGAACACAAAACTGAACTAAACAGCAGAAAAGTTGAGACATTTGAGATCAGCAACTGCTTGTTGGTGCTGCTTTCTGATCAGGGTACTGAAAATCCATCTTGGACAATCTCATGAGATGGAGTGTTCTCTTTTTGAAACTTTTTGCCTTTTGTGTGTGTGGGGGGTGGGGGGAGTGGAGATGGTGTCCCTTTTTTATGGGTAAATTTACAGTCAACAAAATATGCAGCCTCATCGAGGATTTTTTGGGGGGGAATGAGGGCTGAGGTTCTCACTTGAAACATGGTGCATCATGTTTGCCAGGTATAAGGCTTTCCCATAAGTTTGCTGTTCCTACCCACATGATGTCCTTTATTTTTGATTCGTGGGAGTTGCATCCAAGCAAATGGTTTTACTAAACACATACCGACATTATAAAGTCTACGGTAACATCAGGGGCAAAAGTGTTGGTGTTCTCTCTTTAAAAAAATCATTACGGTTTTGTTTTGGATGATGAAGATATATTAGTCATTCGAAAATGACATTGTTGCAGTAGAAATTAACCAGACAGTGGATCTACTTGAGAAGTTAGAAAACTGTGCATATAATTATAAGAGCCAAACACTTCAAGCATTAGAATCCAGGAACTGAGGTCACTAAGGTTGCTCCCCTTTGACCAAAAGCAAGCAGTGAAAAGGCCTTGAGGATTCACTACAATCACATCACACATCATAGGTGTTTGTGAAAGCGAGACCGCAATAGTAGCATGATCTGAACATTTTTAGATTTGTGTATATTCAAGCATGAGTTATATGGTCTTGATACATATTTATGTTGAATGTAGCATGCATGCTCTATAGCTCTCAGTTTCTGCAGCTGAAGCTTTTGAGTTTTGACCAGTCTATATCTGATTACAAGTGCACGTTTGTGTGTCTTCACAAATGCATGATCATTTTAATGCTTTCACCAACAACATTTGTTTTACTTTAAATTCTATTTGTGTGTATATTATATATGTAGCAAACATTTGTCCAAGTCTTCATTTTATTATCAGCTTTACCTCTTTACATAGATGCAATTCTTTGTAATCTTTAATTACATGGCCTTTATTTCATGGAAAACGGATTGTATTTATATGTGTTTAAAATCACATTTTGTCCAAATGATTAACAAATAGACTGTAAAAGTAAATGTACAGCTGTATTTTAAATATTGGCTTATATGCAAATATATATATATGAGATTGTAAACAGTAAATGTACCAAGGAGTGTTGTATGCTGCATCATGAAAAACCAAAGCTGCTAATAACTATTTATGGGTTTGAAAGTGACTTATTTTTAAAATGAATATAATATTTTCTCCTTTAAAATGTACCTGTTTCACAAAAATAATAGATTGCAAGTAAACGACATAATTAAAATATACTTCTTGCTTCTTCCAGCGACCAGTGAGTACAAGAATGAGATGGCAATATTTGTGGAAAAGATGAGCAACGTGGCAGGCCAGGCAGACAGGGATCAGTCCTCTAATGATGCTAGTGGATCTTTACAAGATGCAGAAAGTGTGTCTGACACAGGGTCAGTCATTCGACATGATGGTCATGCACGTGAAAGTTCTTTTGATTCACAGTCCACCCCAAGCCTGAACTCTTTTGGTCAGACGGATGATGGTGGTCAAGGTGAAGATCCTATTTTGTGGGAGCAAGATGTCCAGCACCTCACGTACCAGAAATCAGCGTTTGAGAACGAGTTTGCCATGACAGAGGAGATCAATGCTCCTGAAGAAATGGTACCACCACCTCTTGAGTTCCAGAATAGTGAGGAAGAAGAGGAAGAAGAGGTTGTGACAATGACAGAGGAGTACATTGTTCCCTTGACTTCAGGAGGGTTTGACTTTGCATCATCAATCAAAATTCCTGACCTAAATACAAGGAAAGAACCAGCTGTAGATGTGATGAGAAGTATTGGTTCATTACCAACAAAGGCAAGTGATGTCACTCAGTCTTCTGAGGAGAGTGCTACCGTTAAGAAAGCTGTCAAGGAAAAGCCTCCAAAGGAAGAGTTTGTGCTCACAACTGAGGATTTGAAAAATGTCAGCCTTTTGCCTTTGAGACCTAAATTATACTCGCACCCAAAAGTCGTACCTAGTAGTGAGCACAAGCAAGTTAGAGGGTCATGGCTTACAGACATTGTTCTTGATGAACCCAGGGAGCGCCCTCATGTGCATCTAGCGTACGTGTCTGAGCGTAGCCAGCAGAAACAGTCAGCAGGTGCCTCCCCATCTTTTGCTCAGAAGCAAGCCTCAGCTGAAAGCAGAACTGTGTCCAGTTTGCAGCCTGTTGCCCAGGGCAGTCAGCCATCCCTTCTTCTACCTTCTATGAGAATTACCAGTGTCGTGGAGCCGCCAGCGTTTTCTGATGACGATGTGTCATCAGGGAGCACTGATGATTACAAGTACCGGTCAACTGTCAAGCTGGTGAGGCCTGACCATGGTGACGATGCCAGCTCTCTGACGGACGGCAGTTCGGACAGACATAGCAGCACCAGCAGCAGGCGCCAGTCTGACGCTAGCAGTTCTGGGAGCAGCGCTGCAGCACAGGACCTGCCCAGTGAGAAGCAAGAGGACCACCTGAAGAGGCTGCAGCAAGATTTTGCTCGCTGGCAGAAGCAGCTCCAGCAGAACGAGGCTTTTCTGGCACAGCAGGGCAACGATGATGAAGCTACGGACTCTAACAGCAGTGGGTCACTGCAGGTCTCCCAGCAGCAACACAAACAGCTGCAGCACCGGGCAGCGCACCAGCAGGGAACAGCGCAACAGCAGGGAACAGTACAGCCGCTGCAAGCCTCGACGCAGAGTTTGTGGGAGCGACAGCGACAACGACAGCAGGTGCAGGAGGTGGAGCCACCTCCACCGCCTGGGTCCACATCACCTGTGCCAGCGCCCAAGCTAATCAAAACAGCGACTGCACATCGGCAGCAGAGACCACCTGTGAAAAGATTTGAACCACAACTGGACCCGAGGGAGGAGCTAATGATCGCAATAAGATCATTTGGTGGACGTGGCGGATTTGATGTAAGTCTGTTTAGTACTCTTAAGATCAGTTATTGGTTTCATTTAGGGATTGGGGGGTTGGGGTGTGCATGCTGGGAGATAATTTCTCAGGATGTTCATGCAAAAGATTTTTTTCTTTATCAGCTTTCTTTTTAGAATTCTGCACAACTCGGTATGCAGTTTATAGCATTGATTGATAAAGGCCAGGGGGTAACCAACAATAAGTGCATGAATGACTTACTTTGCCTATTAACTCCATTTTAGGACTGTTTAAATCTTGTGTAAAATAAGTGATTTCCTTATTGCTTATAAAATCTGCATTGAACTGTGTTGTACAGTGTTGCACAGTGTTGCAGTTAAATAGATGTGTGTATTCTACTTATCTAAATGAAGACATTTTTGCTTGCAGAGGTCAAAGTCAGATGCTTAAGTGTAACAGCAGAATATCAACTGAAGCCATCGATGAATCGGTGTTCTGCTGGGAGCAAGCTGTGTGCTTGAAGAGGTGAAAGTTGGATCAGGACACATAACTCCCAAGCTTACATGGGTGCAAGCAGTGATTCCAGTGTAAAGTTGGACCGAAATGTGAATGAAGTTTGGTACCTGGAACAAACGGTGATGTGATAACCTGTGTTGGATTCAAAAGGATAAGTGCGTGTGAACACAAGCAGTGATTTGGAGGGAGATTATTTTTGTGCCAAAAATCGATGCCTGCAGAACTGTAGACATTACACTTCAGCAGATAGTGAGCACTTGATACTGGTGATGTACTGGGTTTACTGTGCATGCTGTTGTGGTGCAGAGAGTTTGATCAGCTGGTTGGTGACACTTCCTTGGCTTTTGCTGGAAGAAAGATTTTTTCCCCCTATTTGGTGGACACTGCATGCTGTGGTGCCCCTTGACAGAGAGCAACTGTTACAAGTCTTTCTATTTTGTCTGCTAATTTACGTTTTGAAATATGCATGTGGTGTTCATTGTCACCTCAGGACTGCTAAAACTGCTCCAAGTTACAAAGAAGTCGTTGCCAATTGATAAAAAGGTTAGAAAGTATTAAAACCAACCCCAGAAAAATATCTGTTATGAATTTGTTTTTGCAAATCAGACCCTAAAGTGGGTAACTCAGGAGAGTGTTGAAGATTCAAGTTGACTTCCAAGTGCCTGGATAGTAATGCAAACACAAGTGGTTATTTGTGCTTTTACTACATTTTTGGTTAAAATGGACTTTTGTTGCACACCTGGAGAAAAGCCAGATTTTGTTTTGAACATATTTGCAGGTGTCAGTCTGCCCAGACAACAGTTGAGATAATTGCCCCCCTCCTTCCCCCCAAAATAAGTTAGGGTTTGGCCTGTTTCTACCCAGTTCTATGGGAGCTTTTTGTTCCTAAACATTGACATTGCTTTCATAAATTAATGTGAACTAATTATTTGAGGTGGGTAGATGAGATCAAATAAGGGAAGAGAGGCGTCAGGAAAACAAGGCAATAACTCCCGTGTTGCTGTTTTACTGCAGAAAAAGCAATAACAGGGTCTGTTGCTTAGGTTATTGTTCTTTATATCAGGTTGCCCTGCTGAGTGCGAGTTGCGTGTGATAATGAGCTGTAAAAACAATGCTGGCTGAAGTATTGAGCACAATGCCATTTAAAGTGTATATCAAAGACGTTTTTCTCAGAATTTCCCACTTGTTGCATAACTCTTTGGCCAGTTCATTCAGTTTTGAAACAGTGATTTTCAGTTTGTTGAATGTGTGATTATGGCATTTGCAATAGTTTATTCACCAAAGTAGAACAAGTTAATTCTGAGTTTTTGATTCTTGTTAACTGTAAATATGCACGCAGAATCCATATATTACAAAAAGCTTTATAAATTTATTTATATCATCATCAAACTAGTGTTTTTGTACTTGCATTCCTCAAGTCAATCACAGGATTTAAAATGGAGTGTGTTTAATTAGAAGTTTGAGAAAGCATTTAATCAGAATCAGGAAGGAATGCATGCACTCCTCTCCATCCTGTACAAAAGGTTTACTCAGGTGCAATTGTTAAATTGGCTATACGGGGCAAGGGAGGTGGGGGGTGTCTAAACATGTCATTTTCTTCCTATTTTCTAGAACAATGAGAATTATTAAAACATTTATGAACTATTCAGTTTTAAAGAATTTTATATCAAATTTCTTAACATTATTTTCTGAGAAAGAATAGGGACATTTTCTTGATCTTTAATTTAACTAAAAATGTTATAAGCTTGTGTAGCCTTTAGGCATCTGTGGAGAGTGTGTAGAGTTCCCTTACTACCTGTAGTTCTGAAGTGTCTGACGCCAGAGGGAGTGTGGCTTGCTTTGCTTGCTGACCCTTGGTACATGTATTAGCTGTACCTGTAAGGGACTGTCGAGTTGAAGTTGTTTATGAAGACTCAGAACTGAATAGAGAAGTATGCGGTCTCCATCTGAACTATTTTCCTAGCACAAGCCATGATACAGGGTTGTTTAACAATTCTAGTGTACCCAGCTGCTGGAGACGCGTAGTTTTATGGGTAATGGCTCAAGTCAGTTCAAGTGTATAATCCTGGAATATTCTGTAGTACTCTGATGTAATAATAAGATGTGAAGAAATTAGAAAGTGTGTTGAGCCCCCCCCCTCCCCACCCCCTAGCAACCCTGCTAACAGAAGCCAGAGATTTGTGTTGCTAATTGGTAGATATGCCAGTTTCACCAGGAAAGTAGTCTATCTGAAATGAAGTTCATAATAAATCGGAAGTCTTCCATTATAGGAATTGGTAACAAGACCATTTGCTTGAACACTTGGAGGGGGGGGGGCTGCTTGTCCAGAATGGGAGCAGAAAATGTTTCACATTTAGCATGTGTAGGGTTTGATAAGGTATGTGTTATAGTATCACAAAGTTTTGTAAAGGGAAGGTCTTTTCCATAATGGCTATTTAGATGACAAAGAAATAAATGCATCTTGCATATTTTGTGTACTACTGTAGTCATTGTGCAAACCAGAAATAAAATTTTGATGTTGATACCCTGTATGTATAAATATGACTTTGCTTCCTCAAAATAGAAACATAGAGCCCGACATTAATTCTAATGACTTACAACCAGAAATCATCAGCAAAACTTGGTGTTTTTGCACACAGAATGAGTATTACACAGGCTAGCCTCAAAGAGAGACAACTGTTCTGCCTTGCCACCTCTGGTGACATTTCGGTGACTAGAATATACATTACAAACCTTCTTATTAAGACCTTCCATAACCCCCTCTTAGATAAGACCAAAATTTTTTTCACCGACCAGTCTTGTTATACTACATGTACTTTCTATTAAGATTTCTCTCAGTTAAGACCTGATTCTGGTGCATTTTCAAAGTCTTAAAAGGGAGGTTTTACTGTATATGGCAATTACTTAACATACATAAATATATGATGTGGCATTTGTATTGATCAATTTTGTAATGATGTAATAGCAACTGGATTTTCTATATTCACTTCAACATACTCAAAACTGCAATATATTTGTACTTAAATATTGAAATTTCATTTAAACAGGATTATATGAAAGTGCATGTGTGCATGGGTGCCCCTAATGGCTGGCTTGTATGATGCATGTTTTCGTACTTGTGTTTGTGTAGACTGACTGGCTGAACTTTTTCTGTGCCCTATTATAGAAAAAAAATTGCAGGTAGAGAGAACTGAAGCATAGCAAGTTACTACAATTCCACACTTTTTTTGTGTGACTTAACCACTGTTGATGTGCATTTAATGTATGTTTTGTATTGTATTTAATATTTAATAACTAGTCTTGCCAATTCAACTTCCGCTAACTTTATGCATTACAGTATTCAGTAAAAATATAACCCCTGCTCCATACCTAGATATGCGTTATATTTATGCTTTCCTAAGGTCATACACTGTTAACATAGTATCCAGATATGGATTGTCTTTTTAGCATACCATAGAGGCCCGCTTTTACATCATAGCGGCCAATTGTTGGTGTCCTAACTAATGACTCAAGGATCACACCAGCCAATAATGTTTATGGCATCAGATAAAACAGAGAAGAAGACTTCTAGTCAAGAAGATTTTCAGATTATTTTTTTGTGGGAACTGGCACAGGGAGGAAACTGCCATTTGCACTAGATGATCACAAATGATGGTAATGTGTAAGTTCTCCCCTGATGCTAAACTCGTGCCTTAATTCTCTTGGGGTGGGGGAGGGGGCTGTTTGTTAGGGTGGGGGGACTGTTTTTGATTTTTCACTGTTTTGAAGAATAGCAAGGGTTAAGCTTCATTTTTTTTTTTCTTTTTGCCTTTTTTTGGGTTAGGTTGCTGTGCATCTGCAGAATGTAAAGTACGTGTAACTTTATGCAGAATGTAAAGTACGTGTAACTTTATGCAGAATGTAAAGTACGTGTAACTTTATGCAGAATGTAAAGTACGTGTAACTTTATGCTTGTGGAACACGACCACCAAAGGGACTGAATAACTGGGTGGTAAGAGGATTGGACTCGTGTGGGAGACAGCAGCTTCAAATTTACCGTTGGTGGGAAGGACCAATATTCTGAAGTTAAATCCTTGCAGACTTTGTAAGTTTCCTCCAAACATTAAACTGCGCCAGTTAGGTAAATAACATTACCACCACATACATGCCTTTTGGGCAGCCTGAAAAAGATGTATGGTGCTTTAAATAGTAATGCAAAAAGAATTAAGAGATGAGATTTAAAAGATTTTTTGTTTCATGTTAGTATCAGATATTATTTCAGATGTTGAAACGGTACCATAGAACTAACCCCCTTCAATACTTGAATACATGAATAATAATGAGTAAAGTACTGGTAAACTGTGTACACAAATGCACATAAAACCAAATTCTACTCTGGAAAGAAAGAGATAAGTCCAAAAACATGTAAGTGAAGTAATTCTTGATTGCATTCAAGTTTACGAAGTATTTTTCAAGAGTATGAGCTTGCTTTTGAACCAATTTATTAAACTGACAATTTAAATTGGATGTCAACCATTTCCTGAATTTGAGCATGTATGATGGACTAGAAAGCAGGTTCAATATTTTTCTCTCCAAAGATGTAAACGTTCAGCACACCACCAAATGATTGCTTTATAGTTTGTTGTATTTTAAACAGATGTGTACCCTGTTTGACGGTCCATTGCTCACTCCTGCTGCTTACATCCATTGTCCCTGTCTTTACTCTGCTGCTGCCCTGTGGGACACCCATTACTATTACTTACAAGTTACTGACGCATAATTTGTAATAGGAATTGTAAAATGTAGCTGAGTGTAAGCTTGTAATACTGGTCAAAAATATTTTCTGGAAAGGGGGAGTCTTGTAGGATTGCATTGCTAGTGGAGTCTGCAGACATTGCTCCGAGGGCCAAGGACTCCTCGTGCAGAGCTTTGCGCAAGTTTCTGTGGATGTGGAGAGGTGGAAATGTTGCAAATGGCCAGACTGTAAGCTAATAAATTCTGTTTAATGCAGTGGTTCTCTTTTCATTCGTGGTGTTTTGGCAAGAACCGAGATAGAATGGGTGTGTGTTCGTGGAGGTGGAAGGCTGGAGGGACTGAGTCAACCCAGTACAGAGTTTTTTTGTGAGGCCAGTGTGACTCCACCTTTGAACCTTTCAGAATCTGGATATTGGTATGACCTTTAAAAAATTCTTGAGAAATTTAATCGGAGCAAAAGTTTTACAAACAGTAGCATCACCGCTGGGATCTGAGGTCACTGGCTGCTAGCTTCCTTCCTGCCGTGTCGTAAGTTCACATGCATATGTCCAGCACACGTGGGCAGCGGCCGATCAGACGGCACCAATAATGTAGTCGCATAGCCAGCAGAGAGTGAATGCAAGCCAGAGAGATCGCAGACCTGTCCACGTAGCGCCACCTGACGTGTCACCTGTTTGCGAGAACATTGTTACTGGGGTCAATATTTAGAAAACCAGAGACATCGAAGATCTGTTCACACAGCGCCACCTGACGTGGGGTCACCTGTTTGCGAGGAAAGTGTTATTGGGGTCAATAATTACAAAGCCAGAAACTTCCAGATCTGTTGGCAGATACAATGATGGCAATCCCTTCTATAATGTACTGTGGGCGAGATCCGTTGTACACTAAGTATGCTCTTGCTCATATGGGTGGGTTTTCCATTTTTAAAGGTGACGTACACGTTGTAAAACATTGTGCGTCTTTCCATCACTTGCTGGATCACTTGGAACAACAGGCAGCCGGCTAGCCGCGCAGTTGGGACCCCAGCGTTAGTGGTCGCAGCTGACCGCGCCAGAGAGACTTCTATAGAATGAAATTCTTTTACCACGCTAAGCAGTGGCACTTGCGAAAGTAATACGCCGCCCTCCCTACACAGTCCCTCTGGCAATGGGTTCCTGAGGACTGCGAGGTAGAGTATGGGTACCGCTGGCTTACAGAAACATCTCACGTAAGATCTCGATCGCTCTAAAAAAACCCCGAGAGGTTTCGGGACTACTTTTCTCTGTGACTTCATCATTATAGGACAAAGGACATAACGATGGCAACAGCTAGTAGATGATGGTAGTGATGATGGGGACGACGACAACAGCGAAGATGACAAAACACATGGTAACAACGATGACGGTGACGATAAGAGAAAAATACAATTAAGAGACACATAAACTGTCTGGGACACGCATTACAGCAATATTTTCCATCGCGTGCAATCCAGAACAGCGACCGACTGACCTGAAACGAGTTGTATCAAATATCTCTCTTCTGCACCGAGGGATGTGTAGAGAAGCAGCATGTACTGAGCTCCCAGGTGCTGCTTGTCCATTTTAGCCAGCTGGAGGCTGACCAGCGTGTATGTTCGGTTGACATGCTGCAATAGTAGATTAGTAGCACTGGCATCAGAGATAAACAGGTGGGTATGTAATTTTAGAAGGAGAGTGATTTCGCACTATGGGGGATGGGGACCCAGCTATTACTAAGCTATGCACTGAACGGATCACCAGATATAGCTGCAGTAAGATGCCCAGTGCGACAGGGAGTTTATTGTGCGGAGAAATGGCCGAATGGAGTCTGCACAACGTTTAACTCCTGGATATAGTCCATGCAACACATGGACTCGAACCAGGAACCTTCTACCACGTTAGTCCGCAGCTCTATATTCACAGAGTTATTCAGGCCCTCTCTGGCATCAGAGATTACAAGATCTCCACTTCTTTCATGGCACGCATACACAACATATAGCTAGGGTGCTATCTCTCTCTCTCTCTCTCTGAGGCAAGCGTCAGGTGCGCATGTACCTGCATTCCGGTCGTGTAGATACTCCCTGTGTAGTTGCTACTCAAACGAATCATTAAGCTGTCGCCGCTCTTTATCTCCCATGCATAATCCTCCAAGTGAACGGTGTCCTGCAGCACCTCACATGAGATGTTCACATCCACGTCACCCACCTGGGGTACAGGTGGCGCCACCACGCACTTATGCTGGGTATGGAAGGTAACTGAGAGGCATGCCCACACATTCATACACGCACGTGCACACACGCACGTAGACACAACACACAGACACAGTTGAATGTAGCAATTAACAGACTTGCTGAGACGTTTCATGGCTACATTCTGAAAGAAATTAATATAAAACTGCTCTAAAGTTTCTTTTATTTCCTGACACACGGGCAGACTTAATGTGCAAGTAGACAGGGAAGGATGTTACCTAATGTATGTCTCTTTTTCTTCAGTCAGTCCACTGACAGCTGCTCGAGCTGTTACGAACATTTTCTCTTCTTCAGTCAGTCCACTGACAGCTGTTCGAGCTGTTACGAACATTTTCTCTTCTCTCACAAGCGCTTGACTGGTAGGGGTGGTTTTTTCATGCATTCTTCCCAGATTAAATGATTTGTTTGTTTGCGTGTTAGATTGTGTGTTTTTGTTTGTTTGTTTGTACCTTCTCTGGCCGTCACGACTTTGGCTCCTGTGTAGTTAGCTCTTGCAGAACACCTAATGGTTGTCAGGGCTGTTACTGGAATGTCCAATCGCAGTACAGAGCTGTAGACGTCACGAAACCGCGAAGATCAAGATGCAAAAACGCGCAGGTGTTCAATTTTTGATATACGTATGTACACATTTAGTTGATGTATGTATACGTTTAGTTGATATAGGTTTAGTTGATATACGTATGTATACACTTAGTTGATACGTGTACGCACACGTTTAGTTGATATACGTATGGACACAATTAGTTGATACACGTTTCTATACGTATGCACACATTTAGTTGCGGCAGCCAATAATTAAATTGAACACATCTAAACGGTTTATTTAAATAATTTGTCGAATTTATCGATACTTCGGATGATTCGGACAGCGTTTTATATGTTTACATGTTTATATCTTGACACATTTTTCCAGTTCTAATTATGTCCAAATTAAACGGAATCTACTGTATACATTTAAAAGCTTGAATATTCCTTAAGGTGTCATTGATAAAGATCAGCAATTTTTTTTAGGAATAAGACGTCCATTGTTACTAACCTCAGGAACATAGTTTCTTTTGGTCACGCATGTAAGATAATCATACACTTCATTGAGCAGCCGATGATCTATACATTAAATAAATACCCACAGCTGTGCAGAAGTACGTAAGTGTGCGCATGGACGCATGCGCGCGCGCTCACACACGTATACACTCACATGCATACATTGACACACATACACGCACATACCCTATATACGAAACTAGAGAATAGTTTCGGTGCAGAGGAAGAAGAATGAATCGAAATGAAAACCAAAGAAAGGGAAAGAACACAGAGAGTATCTTACAAGAATATCACCAGACATGTACACGGGATTTCGACTTACTTGTACCGCGGACCCCATGCTGGTGCTGACTGATTTATTTCCAACTGTGTGACTTCTCTTACTGTGTCCGTAACTGGTTTATCACTCAAGTAAAAGTCAATCACTGGTGGAGGATTGCTTCCCCTTGCCGTGCACGTCACACTGACAGACTGTCCGTAGACGATGTCACCAAGTTTGATGTCCACTTCTTCCACATCGTCTATAGACAGACGTGCAATAGAATAGGAGATTTTCTAAAATCGTAGCATGAACTACTGTGAAAGAAAAGCTGCGTATAATTTTATATAAGGAGCCTCTGACCTTTTTTCTAAAAGTATGAAATAACGCTGTGACAGCTCGAATCGATCGTCCTGTCAGTGAAACAATGATCTTGATAATCTTCTGCTTATGGCTTGTCATCACCCCAAAATGCTCACATTTTATGTTGACCCCTGGGTATAACGAGCTGTACGTTCATGTCCGGTCAGCGCTTTCGGCCAAGGAAGTAAAGGCAGCAGTCACAGATCAGTACTACACACGAGGCACATCCCCCACCCACCTTAAACACACTAGACTCACTGGGGACAATCACAGACACCGAATCTTCGTCACTTGTCGGGGAGTTGGCCTGGGCGATTTTGTGCAGACGACAGATGTAACGGCCGTCATCTGAACCCATCGCTGCAGCAAACCAGTAAATGTTATCTCCATTTTTAAAAATCACTAAGAGGCAAGCAAACAAACATTCAAACGCAGGTAATATACATGCCGCGTGGCGGATGAGTCGTGGTTGTTAACAAGAAGGAAATTAAACACAAAAGTTTATCCCACTTCCCCACTACCCCCTGAGGGTAAAAGAATAAAGAAACTTGAACAGAAACTTGAAACCTATCAAAAAATCCAACATTGTCAAAGTTGTTTCAGGACACAATCCCTTTATTAGGACTTTTTTGCTTTGCAGGACACTCTGTCCGACATTATGTTTATTCTTTATTACATATTCGTTCGTCTATACATTCTTCCATTCGTTATTCCATTCGTCAATCAATCTAATTCTACTGAATTGTAAGCGACCAGTTGACTGGTGCGGCTTCGCGTACTATTTTACGTTTACTCTACAGATACTCTTTCAAAGAAATCTAAAGCTGTGCAGGGGACTCACCGTTCAGGATGGTTAGGTTAAAATACAGGGGTCCCGGAGGAATGGCTACATTCAGACGATACCGGGAATTGTTTACCCTAAGAACTGTTCTTTCGGATAAAATTGTCTCTTCTGTTCTATTGGACACGGTGTTTGAAACATATATCCAGTTCACATCATTGTGAAGAAAGGTGGCTAAACTGGTGTTCAGAAAGCAGGACAGGGTGAAGTTCGTCCCGTGTGGAGAGAGGACTTGGCCAGAAGGGTGGACAGCCACACTTGAGAGTCCTTGAGCCCCGGCTGCTCAGAGAAAGGAGACACAGACTGCATAAGGTTTCGATCTTTCTCTTCCAAGTAAATAAACAAGTAAGACAACAAGTAAATAAATAACGAAGCTGGACACACGTGCTCATACAGAGTCAAATTTTCAAGTGTGCGAACAAAGTAAAAGCCATAGTCTGAAGTCAGAGTGGATGGAGAAAAAAATCCTTTTAAAACCATTTATCAGACACCTTTTGGATGTGGATGTAACAAAATGCAAGTAAATGCGAATACAATACCTGCTAAAAATTTAAACAAAATACTCGCCTGAGTGAACCAAAGTCAGGTATAAAATCACACCAAGGAGGGGATCAAATATCGGCGAAGTAACCATTTCAGCTTCAGTGGACAAGACGTTCAGCTTCGCTACTGGTCTTTGTATAAACAGGAAGTAGAGAGGCTTATATGCTGTCTATCGCGTCCGCTATTAAAGGGACACAGTAACGTGTAAGGTATGTGACTTTTTAATGATCTCGTTAGTTTGGAACATCACGTTTTAGCCACAAACCTGGTTCTTGTCCATTTTTTTAAAATATAGTCAGAATTGAGAGGTAAACAACCCTATGTACCCCAGCAACCATAGTCTATCGTAGCACAGCGGAATCTCAGCTGCTTACGGGAATCTGAGGTGCTGTTAGGGATGTCGTGCCAGCTGCTTACGGAAATCTGAGGTGCTGTTAGGGATGTCGTGCCAGCTGCTTACGGGAATCTGAGGTGCTGTTAGGGATGTCGTGCAGCACTAAACATTCTTGAGCGTAGTTGGCATTTCCATTTTACAGCTTCTGGAATGCTATAGTCAGCGACTGAACCTACAGTAAGCGCTACTGCATTTTTAAAAATAGAAAATATAATCTATTTTATGTGATATTGTTCTGCTTTATTTCTGTATGTTATTTTCCCGTGTCATATGTAAGCGAAAAAAAAACCCTGATAATGTTATATGCAATATGTTTGTGTATATTCACGCACACGGGAATACCCCAAAAAGTTCATAAATTTGTATTTAATGAGTAGATTTTTAAAAAGAAAATACGTAATAATACAGCGGGAATGTACCCTATGAAAACACATGCCCAACAATTGGATAGAACTATGTGTCTCTCACTCGCACCCCCAATTTTTTTTTATTAGGGAGCGATATATTGTTTCCACTTAAAAGTGCTACTAAAGTTCTCAGATTTCTTTTTAAAGCTGCTTTGATAAACTTTTAATGTATTACGATGAGCAATAGGTAATAATTAACTTCAATCGTTCGTGTTTAAAACGGCGATCAGGCAACAACACTGCTGAAAATGGCGTGCGAGACACGTATTGAAGTGACCGCTTCGAACTTGAGTTTTGTTGACGCCAAACGTGGCGCTTTAAACTTACAAAGAGTGGGATACTTTGCTCGACAATACCCTGGCCTGTCACTCGAGCAGGAAACTTCAAGATCATGTCCGGAAAGCGAGGCGGACGGTGTTGTCTTCCTGTCCCTGGTGTTACGCAGACAGGAATTTCAGCCACACGCACTGGTAAGGAATCTGTCTTCAAACAAGCTGCTAGCTGTTTGCTAAATCCGTTCCAGGGTCAGCACATTATAGTGCAGTGCTTCATTGAAATGTTCTTGATGAGACTAGATTGTTTTCCTTCGAACACAGTAATCTTCCACCGAAGGTGCACGCCACTGAAGAAACCCACAACACATACGCAGAACTACTCTGAGTAAATGCAAACAGGATTCAGTGGGTTATGACCGAGATAAAAGAAGAGTTTTTGAACAATTTTTTAAAAGAAGAGAGGCTATGTCGGCGGCGAATAGCAAATCACGTGACCAGGGGTTTGTGGATTCCATTACACAATATTTCCATATCACTTCATAAATTTTATAACCGTAACTGTTGTCGTTACTTTTGTTTTTCGTGCAGAACCTTTCTTAGCGCTGTTCTATAAACACTTCAGCGTTGCTTCGTTAAAAGGGTACCGTGCTACACCATAAGCGGATGCCAGTGTCACACGCACGTGTGTGTTTCAGATCTGTTCCGTTTGCTCTTATTATGGTTATGCGTTGCTTGTGAGCGAGCTGTTCCTTCGCAGTATTAAACTCACTTGTTTGTAATATATGTAATGACAGAACGCTTGCACTTATCTACTGGTTTGTCCAGCAGCAATGTTGCTTTGTGTCTGCTGTTAAGCCAATGCGTTTCCGACCTTACGTGTTGATAAAACGAGTGGACTACTGGACTAACGTAAATTTTTTCTGACACCTAATTGACCTTTGAACGCAGGCCGACACGGTTGATTTTTCAGCTAATGTTATGTTCAGGGCTGGGGTAGTTACTTTTAAAAACTACTTAAGTAAAAGTAAAAGTACTTTCAAAAAAAGTTACTTAAGTAAAAGTAAAAAAGTACTCATGTCAAAAGTACTTTTTAGTTACAAAGTAAAAAGTATTTTGAGTTATGGCAAACATTTTTATCCGCGTGCAACACACACACACACACACACACACAGTCTCCTTCCAGCAAACGGTATGAATAATGAATATAACTTTGTTTTACACTACTCAAAATATTTTTCTCTTTTGTTTACTAGGTACATGGTATAATTAAACAAGAACAAATGAGGACAGAGCGCTATAAAATCGCCAAACGACAACCCCAACAAAGTACTGGCAGCGCTAGACACAACCGTATGCTGACGTATGCAATCAAGGGAGCCTATCGTACCCATACACGTAGCAAAGAGAGAGTCGAAAGTAAGGAACGTGGCAGATCTTCATCTTATACATGGTATAATTCTCATACTTTTAGACATTTTTAGGTAAATAAAAAATAGCAAAGACATAAAATGTAAAAAAATGTTTTATTTTAAACATTTATTTTAAAGTCCACTTACTGTCATTGCAGATTCTCATCAATTACTTCCAACATGCATTCATCCTTTTCCAACAAGCAACAAATTTATATTCAAAGAGAGTATCAGTCTTTTCATTAGTCATTACATCTTATCTACATAAACAGAGGAACATGTTGAGCCTAGACATAACTCCTCTACACTAATCTATCTGATTAATTCTAGGTACACCTGTATAAATTGTATTGGATTTAGTGACAAACTAACTAAATGCTGACAAAATAACACACTGTGGTCCTTCACATCGAGAATAATTCATGTAACCAGCACAATATTTGAGGTATTCTTTATAAAATGACTGACACATCAGACACACTTCTTTAAATATGACACTCATCCCAACTAAAAATGTCACACAAAGGAAACAACAAGTCATTAGAACTTGATGGTTGCATGCATCTGTGTGTGTGTGTGTGCTCATGACACCACTTTCGCATTTAAACCCAGCAAGAGTTGTTGCTCAAAATGTTCATCCGAAATCGAGCTGCGATTTGGGGCAAATATCAAGCCACCAATACTAAAGAGACGTTCACAAGCTGCACTTGCAGGTAGAGCAGTATTGAGTTCAACAAACAGGATAGTTATCCAAATCAGCCAATGTTGAGGAACTGCCACTAAGGTAGCTGGATAACATGGTGTCAGCACTGGTGGGTACTGGCTTGGTGCTGAAGGTGAAGAAGTCTTCTTCTGGTGATACTGACTCTTCTGCGTCTTCTGCAGAGTTCACTGTAGAAGCTTCCTGTTTTTTCTGAAGCTTGGCTTTGATGAATTCAACACCAAGACGATGCTGTTCACTATCCTTTATCCAAGCTACCTTGAATTTTGGATGGATGATGGCAGCAGCAATTAATTCAGGATTGGACATTTCTTTTGCAAATCTGATTTCTGAGCAGTGAAATAATTTTCATCTTCATTTCCACTGAGCGCTCTTGGATTCGCTGCATAACAGTTGTTCGGCACATTATTGTCCGATTTGGGAGAATGCCGTGGATTAAGTTTCTAAATGCAGGCTTTTCCGTTGTGTTAAAAGGCTGAAGGTCCTCAGTTATAAAATTCAGAATTAAAGAATCTAACCCTGACTGAGAAACTGCATTTATACTCGTGCCAGATAAATGAGTATCTAGTCTTGGCTGCACTTTGGCTGGTGACTGCAGATCACATTCACTTTCACGTTTCGCTTTCTTGAAACAATTTTACTTTCATAATCCTTAAGACTGCTTGGGTGAATCCGCTAGAAAATAAAAACAAATCGAAGAACTATATACAGATTTCATTTTAAATGGTTTTCATTGAATTCAGGCTAAAAAGGAAGTTAAAAAGGAGGAAACTACTGTGTGAAACCGTTAAAAATGGAACTCCGGTATGCCTGAATTTTAATTTAAAAAGAATTTATATTTACAAAAGAACTAAATGAATAGTAAAAATAACACCATATAATTTTTTAAAAAAATTCATTCTGAGGGTGTATTGCAACCTAGTGCACTCTGTTATATTTGGGAATAATATTTATAATAACTCTTTGCGAATGCGGGCCTACATGCTACTGACTTATGTCACTTTCAAAGCACCGGTCGAAGAAAAATGACAAAACAAGATCTGGTTTTTGTTCGGCAACATTCGGCCATAATTTTATTTAAGCATCATTCCCCACCCTCACTCCAAAAAACATACTTTCTTTTCTTGTAGCCGTTTTGAAGTTTTGAATTAATTCACGGAACTGATGAGCTAAAATCCTTGGGCAAGGCCAAACGGTCTCCAAACTCGCATGCAGTCGGCGCCGGGGATGATTGTGCTTTCTAACGTACAAAAATTAGATTACTTTTCTTACGTCGTTGTAGGTTTTAATTTTTTATTTTATTTTGCCGAATTACGTGTGCGCAAGCACAACGGGTTTCATGGCTGCCGACTGAGATGCTTCGGGATTTGCGAAAAAGTTTTCATGGTCATAGGTTTGGGAGCATATCTGCAGTTGATATTGGGATTAGGAATACGTTTAGATTCCTTTTAATTGTTCTTTGCCATTTGGGGTATAACGGGTAAACAGGGCATAGCGAGTTTTCAGGCAGAGTTTTAAAAAACAGATTTTTAAAATCACAAATTAAATAGCCACTAGTGTAAAACAAAGAGTGCTCTAGACTGTATTTCACCCATATTGGATGAATCATCGGACACATCGCCTCTATTACATTATTACTATGAAAATCAAAATTTACCTCTATGTTTCCTCAGATTTGAAGGAGAGTTCCTGTACGCGCTGACTTCTTTATGCTTTGCTGCACAAAGCAAGCACAGGAATTTGCACGTCTTTTCGTTTACACTCAAACAACGAAACATTGAATCTAAATGCGGCCAAGTGTAACATTATGGCGTTCCCGAATGGTCACGACACCACGAATGTAGCGTCATACAGGCGTCACGGCATCAGAAAGCAAATGTACCATTGTCATGATACCAGCAAACACGGGATGACATGTTCGTCTCAGTCACCCGTACATCCGTGGCCGAGAGAACACCAGCACTTCGTCGCAGTTCAATTCTTTTATTTCACATCCTCTACATCCAT
>SMGT01016494.1:115329-162319 GCA_004794575.1 Lanistes nyassanus | reverse complement strand
CCAAGCTGACCCCAGTTGAAAAAAAGCCTACATCCCCATCGCAAATAAGGCGAAAATTCCATCTCAATCTTTACGTGTCAGCCTTGATAAAATGGGCAATTCCTACAGACTGACACAAACTATCTAAGCAGATCTGAACGAGTCAGGAAATGGATGCGTATATTTGCTCATTGAGGCTGTCTGACAAAATGTGCGCTGTTCGCCTGACTGCTCTATCAACGACCTCACATAATAAACGGCCTACCCAATATACGGCTTTCGCGGAAATTGCAGACCGACAGGTCACCGACCCCTGGAAATGACGCGATTAAGTTTGCCGTGAATGATTTTGTTGTTCTGCTTACACTATCCCACCATTTTCACACTATAAGCCCCAGAAGCATATCCCAATGTGCATCTGAAGTCTGCTACTGAACTGCGTCACTTGGAAAAAAACTTCTCATGCAGGGCGCATGAAACGGCTTACCAAAGGACTGTTGCCAGGATTACAGACGTCATATCTGTCTATATTTAAGCTGCTAAGTGCGATGGTTTTTTTAAAACATTTATTATTGTAGTTGATATTTCTCAGAGGCAGCCTGTAGCATGGGGGTAATAGAGGATCTTGAGGTTCGAATCTCTTGTCCGAAGCACGTAGTTCGTCTGCACGTGGCAGCTGTTTACAGGGCTGGTTGTCAGGGCTGGTTGTCAGGGATTTTTCGGGACACTTTGGTATCCTTTCCCTTCCTGTCCTCCCCCTTCACCCCGTAACCCCAAATAACCCTTTCCATTCCCACTCTCGCCAAGACACCGCTTGCGTTAATGACTTCATGCTAATAAACAATACATTTTTCTTCTCAACATGGAATGTTGTTTTGCTCCTGAGATAAGAATATGCGTTTATTCTGTGTACGCGACTGAACATGCTTATGATAATATAAACAGATATTTAGGGCCAGTGTTTGCACACGATGACGCTGAACTGTTTCTCTGCTGACGGTGAAAACGCGGGGAAAGTAGGGCGCCATAAACAAGTGTTTCATCAACAGCGTGCAAGACCATATGCGCGTGCAGTTCCAACCACGTATGGTCAACACTGGCAGAACTGCATGGCTGAACAAATACAACCATGCAGATCCACGCCTGCAAGTGAAGCTGCACTCCCGTGATTGCCACCAGCTAAAAGGGAGACCGGGGCAGTGATTTATTTTACGACGGCCAGCTACTGCACATAGCTCCACATAATAAAAGTGGCAAAGGGGTGCACATGATGCGCAAAACCACATAGGAAAAAAATGGGAAATCAAATGGCAACATTGCAAACCCAAGACTCAGTAAGGGAGATAACCTGATCCCTTTATTTTGTCCGCGATACGAACTTCCTCTTTTAACCTGATTTGCATAGGTCGGGTGCTTAGACTGGGTGCTTTAAAAGGCTTAATTGGGCTGGGGCGGAACTCGAAAAAATTTCGTTGGCCGCCATCGTCCATAAAGGGTCAAAAGTCATGAGACAGGCACGCGGATGGTTCCGATCTCTGACAAGCACAATCGTAACACTTAATTCGTAGCACGTAAGTCGCAACGGCATGGCACAGTTGTTTACTGCTCGTATTCGTCCCAGATACTCCTTTCCTGTGGATGCTACGTCTGTTAATAGCGACTACAGATCGAACCAGCTCGTTCTTTCGTAAGCCCTTAGTCCCCAACTCGGGTGCAAAGCACTCATCAAACACCTAGACAAGGTAAGGTTTATTTCTCGGAGAAGCAAGACTGCGTTCCCGATACCAGCCGAGTCTACCTTTATAAATGTTGGGAAATGCTACTAAAACAGATCTGGACAATCCAAGAGCAAGCTGCCTCAGAATTTTATATGAATGTAATCAGACAGAACGAGCAAATCTTTCTACTGCGGTGATCATAGCCAATCTCGTCCTGAGGCAGTGCACACGTTTGAACGTTTCTCCCCAACTTTATATATTATATTTTGCTGCGTACGGACGCGAAACGTACCTGATATTCGTCTTTAATTTCGTGGGCCTAAACTCTACAGCGCAGAAAAGGCAAAACCCAATTAACACAAGCACTGATCATACACAGGTGTACACGGGTGTATAATTACCTGTTCCACTTTTTATACAGGTTCTTATCTTAATGGACCGTGCTCTGATAAAAGCCTCTGGCACAAGCAGCTCGGTGAAGCCTGCATGCGCATGTGTGTGTCAGCGTGCGTGCCCTCGTATGTAACTTACATGTGTGGGCATGCGAGTGTTTAAACGTCCATGCATGCAGCTGTGATAAATCCCTCGAGCGGAGGACCGATAAAACCCAATTTCTACACACTCATAAACTGTTATGATCATATTTCAGTACAACCTGTTATCCTGTCTTGAGATATCGTACAGCACGTGCATCTAGGCACAGCGTGCATGGCTGAGTTCGCACCTGTACATCTGCATACACACATGGGCACGCGCGCGCACACAAATAACTATTTAGTTTCTATTTCATCGAAATAAATGCCCTCGCTATGACCGGATACAGAAAAAAAGTGTTCACTCGGCTCAGCCTTGCCGTACCCGCCGTTCCACGCAATGTCACGACGCCTAGCACCCCTTAGCCCTTCTTTCTTTATGTTCACGCCTGAGGTTATTTTAGTAAGGTTCACTTGGATATCCGTCAATTTTATTTTCCTACCCCACTTTATGCCCTGGTTGTGGGAAAACAGAAAGTAACAGAGACAACGTTTACGTACAAAAATCACGATACATGACGAAGTATTTAAAACAGAAACAATGAAGGTCAGATCAGAATCACGAGAAACTGGATAGTATTATGTAGTTTTTCGTAAACGTGAGTGGTGGGGAAGCACGAGTGTAAGGGATCCAGGTAAGGGGCAGCACACAGACTCAGATACACGGAGCCCTTTTGCGTTAACAAAGCAGCTGTTACTACACAAATCCAGTGTGCAGGTGTACAAGCTCGTGTCCGCAAAGCTATATCCACGTCCTTACTCCCAACAGTCTTCCACCCCCGACAGACATTAACGTGAACCAACGGGCATATCCGAATGCTTCCTTAAGATCCCATCTCCACGCGCCAATGCACAAAGTTTTAACCCAGGCGTATATGGCGTCCGTTTCTATTGTTTACACGTACGTCTCGTCCTGACCTGAGTCGAGCTGCATGGGGGCTCTATCTGCACTTCTGGCAGTAACAGTAGCCGTAAGTCGCGTTAGCTCTATGCACTTTAAGTACAGCTTTACGTTTAAATAGGGGTACGAACGTTCACGCAGCGCAACCTTGGGATGGGTTGCGTAAGCTGTTCTTATCTTCACTTCAGATCATTAGACTACTCGTAAGTTCGTAACACCCATTAGCTCCGTACATTTTACGTGCATCTTTATATTTGAATATGAGACATGAACGCAGTGGCTGTTTACCTGACCTGTCGTGTAGAACATCCAACCGCAGACACCTTCCCTCCCTCCTTCCCCCAAATTCACTCACCCCTCCCCTACACCGCGAGGCCAAAACACCTTCCAGTCCATCCAAAACAGTTGACCTGTAGCGACCACTGTAGCAAAACTATGGAACGCACGCCAAACATGCATTTCGTACTAAATGATGAAATTACAATTTTCAAAAATAAAAAAATCCCTGTAAATATGCCAATATTATTGGAATCAAACTGTCCTCTTTGTTGGATTGAATAAGTATGGTGGACGACTTGACATCGTGCTGTGGTCTTGGCCGAGTCCACTTCGTCGTGTGTCAACTCCGTCCTATGGTCGAGTCGGTCAATGGTAGAATTAACCATAGACACCCCCCCCCCCCCCAACCTAACCCCTTTTGCAATCCGACCTTGTTTCCGCATTTTGTCTGACGTCACCGAGACTTCCTCATCCCCCCCCCCCAGTCATTTCGCATCTGCTCATGGTCTTCACCCCAACTGTCTCAAGAGAACGCACGCGAGGTTTCACAATTGCTGGTTACTTGAGAAGCAATACATGTGTGTGTGTGTGTGTGGCGTCAGCGCGGGCGTGCGTTTGTGTGCGCGCGCTTCGTGTGAGACAGAGATCGACCGAAAGGCATGACCTCCGCTGCTCCAGCGACGGCTGGCGTGTGCATCCTGCCTTTCAGCAAGCATGTGACCAATCTTTGCTGTGGCATACAAGCACTGTCCTTCCGTATACGAACGTGCAGCTAAAAGTAGACACATCGCATTCAGACAGGTATTTTTCGGGTCTGCCGTTACGAAATGGTTTCACTACTTTGGCGACCGCACGGTCTGTCGAAGATAAACTGCACGACATGCCGAAAAAGGTTTTTGCGACCTCGACAGTTCGTCTCGTCCTTTTCCCTCAGATGGAAGAGCGAGCGCGGGGCCGTACGACTGCCATCGTGTCACTGCCAAGGACAGCCCAGTGGCAGGCACGGCATATCTGCTGTGGTGCGGCAGGCCTTTTACTTTGCAAACCCTCGTGCAAAGTGAGGGCAGTGTGAGTAAAGATAGGGTTCGCATGACTTGTTTTGCCCTGAAGCGGAACAGTTTTCATTCAACAGACAGCTTTGAAAGGAGGCTGGGGGAAGGGAGTGGCCCATGCGAAAGGCTATGCAAATCAAGAGATCAATGCCAAAGTAACGAAGTGCTCCCGCTTCCGCTCCCTGCCATACCCACCCCCTTCCCGTCTTAACGCCCATTCTGACGTCATCTTTTCTGAATCGTCTGCGATTTTTTTTAAAGGACGTGGAGCAACATCTACGGTGTTAATTTACATTTTACGCTGCCTGACAATGAGAATAGTCATTAGGTCATTAGGCCAGTCTCGTTAACCGAAACTCTATACAACCATTCTGAGATTTTGAATTTTCTCCGCCAAGAGAGCTTCGTTAGGCTAATTAAGCCCGTCACGCTATCTCCCTATTGCATATTTCCAGCAGTGCCAACCAATGTCAGTGACCTTTGCTGGACAAATAATCACGGTTCTCTGACCTTACAGCAGAGCTGGGATCGTGAAAAAAGCGATCTTAAAACTGAATCAGGCAATCCCAGAAGCGACAGGAAATCGTTGGAAAAATACTCGTCTATGTTACAGGTGTGTAGTGTAAGGGGGTGATTTCATGACGCCCATGCTACACGACACTGGTTTTGCTACATAAAGACATACCCATATATACATATATGTTGTTGGCATTCGTACTGTCACGCTACACAAGCTTCACATCCTGCACTAAACACATTTATAAGCAACCATGACGTTTAGCCTACCCGTTGTTGACATGTCTGACCGGAACACTGTATCATCTCAGCTGTCCTAAACTGCACTCACGTACACCCACTACACTTGGCAGAAACACCTGGAACACGTGCATGAGGTATACACACGGTTGTGTCTTACCGTCTCTTAATTCACGCGCGGGCTCGTTTGTGCAATTATATAAAGAAACTATACGCGCAACCGCGTGCACCCACCCACAGGCCCCCATGCGCACGTAAACTCACAAACACAAGGGCGTGGCCAACACTTACGCACAGATCTAGAGGCACAATCAAATGACAGGACGGCGGCTGTACACCACCTTCATTCTCCACACAGGGCGGACGCAAAGTCATTAAAGTTTTCACTTACCTTTACACATGCGACCCACATTTAACGCGAAGAAGAGTACAACTAGTTTCGCCCCTTGCAGCTCCATACCGACTGCAAGCCAATCTCAGCGTCCGGCCACGCGCATGACTCTAAAGCGACCGACCCCACCAAGGGGACTAGTACACCTGTGGAGGATATTCCGTCTTACTGACGGCTATTGGAGACTTCTCATTAGACACACCAGACATAGACCAGCGAACAGTGTTGTATATTTCTATGACGCAGACGAGTCTGGCCTACGCACGCTGCAGACAAGGGAGAGCAAAGCCGGCCGGAGCATTCGAGGGGTACGATGGCAGTGCTGTCAGATAACGTTACGCACTGCGCAATGCTCTCTCCCAAATTATTCCCCTTGTGTTCGCCAAGCCTGTTGACTGTTTTTTTTTGTGGGGAGGGGTGGGGGAATTATTTCCCTCCTCTTGCATAGTCAGCAGCCGGCATCGATCCGTCGGCTGAGCTGTTTCTACGAAGTATGTGATGGCAGATCTTTGATATGCGTGTTTGTGTGTGATTGTAAACGGCATAAAATGTCGATTATGACAGATTATAAATGCATTTCATTGTCTGGAAGAGGGTGTGAAGTTTGGGGTCTACTGTGATTCAATCCTGGCTATTTTCCTATGGGGTTTTCCAAGTCCTCCATATGTCATAGAGAAGAATTAGTGCATTACTTTTATAACAGTAACCTTAACATTTAAGACCACTGTTTAGCCTCGTTTCCATTCAAGGAAGTGATCACTTGCTAATCCTATTTGAAAAGAACACTCATACGGTGCGCTTACTGTTATCGTGCTAGGCTGTCATGCAAGCCTGCTTTCTCCCACGGAAGACTGACGAACAAAGCGTAAAGATTGACTTACAGCACCATTAACTCGACCAACGAATGCCAGAATGGAGAGAAACCCATTCATTTCACGTTTATAGTCTTCAATCTCCACAGCCATCACACTACAAACATCCAGCCTCCACCACCACAACCAGCCAAACACCGCCACTACAAGCACCCAACATGCGCCCCTACCATCAACGACGGCTAACCCTCTGCCATAGGTCTTTTGAGATTCTTGCCAGGGAGAGGCTATACGAACTGCGATCCCTACGGATGAAATATTTCACATGTAATGTTTATCTATAGCTATTTATAGCCAACAGTTTAATTATTTTATTCGAAAGCGAACTTGTCCTCCTCCACGTCGCTAGTTCTGGACAAAAGTGTGCCACTAGATGTGCGGGGAACGAAAGTATCTCTACACACGTTCTGCCTATACATGCGACAACACACCGTCCCCTAAACTCCACCCCCACCTGTCCCCAAGGTTTAGGCCTGCTGGAGCCGTATTCGTGGCCGTTGGTTACGTTACAAACTATCGGTTAGTGACTTTTGTTGAAGGTCGATACCGATAGTTTGTCATGTGATCGCTATCGGCGTAGGCTTAACCACCGGCCATGAATACAGTTCCAAATTGCTTAATCTTCTGCTCCTAATGTGTGCATAACTTTTTTCTTTTAAACAGTCTCAATTTTTGTATATCTGTATGCAATGGTTTATGTAATTTTGTTTCTTGTTTATGCGCAAATATTGTTTTAAATTACTTTGTGCTCGTCTAAGTATTACCCCTTCACTGCAAGGAAAAATACGATATGCAAACGCATAAAGTTTTAACACTGATGTTCAGCAAAATGCATAACTTAAAACAAAGGCTCGTTGTTGACAGGCCAGCCACTGATTAGGGCATCTGAAAGGGAAGCATTCACTGGAAATATCAACACAGAAATGAAATGGAAACAGAATTATGACATACGTAGACACAACATTTCTCTGTTCATTGTCTTTCCCGTTACAAACATAACAAAAGAAGAGAAAGCAAGGAGGATGAAGAGCATGGGACGTTTTGTGAGTGCACGTGCCTGTTCCTCTGCATCCTAATTCGCAGCCACTTTTTCAGGGCGACCCGGCTGTGCATCAAGAAAATAACTGCGAGTTCAGATTTTTTCGGCACGCATCTTAAAGCACACGACCTTATTCCTCAATGGGACTTCTGCATGTTTAAGGCGCAGTCTGTAGCTGTGATATAGCCTATAAGTAGCTGGGATAGGCCCAAAGACCCCCTATCCCCTAAAAAAAAAAATCCTCTCCCCTGAGGTGTGTGTGTGTGGAGCGCGCGCGCGCGAGTTGTGGTGGTGGGGGAGTGTCGCCTGTGTGTGTGTACCTGTACTGTGTAGATAGGAACCTTACTCAACAAACAAATAAATTCTTTGTATATTTGTTCGTTTCTGTTCTTTTCTTAGTTCGACACTTGTGTGATTTCTTCCCAACACGAGGGACAAGAGAATACTTTTTAAGTTACAATGACAAGTAGTGCCATTTCCATGGCTAATTATATAAACAATGTCAGGATACCAACTGAACAGGTCGAGAAGGGGAGAGGGGTATCCACCCCCTTGACCAGCATGTATAAGTACAATACCTTAAGATTGTTTCAATATTCGCTGTTAATTTTTCAGTCATTCCCTCAGTGTACTGTATACACATCATGAGCCCAGACTTTCTGGCTGCAAGTTTATAGTATGAGCTTGACAGTAGGCTGGCGTGTTTTCCGTGGTAGAACTGTGTTGACCTTTAGCTTGCCACATTTGAGAGTTGCACTGCACTTACATGCAAGGACTGCACGAAGAACGTGCGTGCGTGTACGGGGCGAAGTGGTGGATGCATGTGTGAAGGGAGAGAAACAATAAACAGTGCAGGAACGATGCCCCCTTGCGAATGTGGCATACATATTGGCAACAACAGCGCTACCGTCAAAACCTGGCATGTAGACAGGGAGAAAAAAAAAAGAAAGAAAAGAAAAGCTAAAACTCATTGCCTCAACCTCGCTATCAGACAATAGCAGGGCGACAGTTTTAGACTATCAGCTGACATCGTGTTGCACACTGGGAGCCATTTAAGACGCCGAACAGAATTAACCCAGGAAACCTGACTTAGGAATTAAACCAGCTATAGAGACATACGAATGAGGACCCCTAAAAAATTTCTCGCAGTTTCACTATGAGTTTATTTACCCTTTTTCGTGTTGGCAAGGATTCTTTTGCAAGGCTGTTGCCCCCTCTGTATTTCACCCTCCTGATGACAGAGATAAAGAGGATATTGAATAACGCGCCGCGTTCGACTCGTGTCAAACGTCAAATATCCAGGAAATGGTCAATTACCCATGCAGCCTCCCCTCCCGTCCTCACTCTGCCCTCGCCACAAAAAGAACAGTTATACCTAAAAATAAGATCGTGAGAAGGCAGTTAACACCACTCCTACAGAGCTTGCATACGGATGAAAAATATAACCCAACAGAAAAATTCGATCATATTGTTTGCACACATCGTTCAGTACTCATAATCTTTCTTCTGTCTGCTAGTTTTCAGTTCGCCGACACGAACAGTGATTCCCGTGTAAACCGACTCCACTAAGCTTTGGAAAATTAAACTATGATCCAGACAATATGAATAAATCTAAAAATGAGAAAGATTGTATCGTCTGGATCACTGTTATATTCGTGAAGAATATGTGACCGGGAAGTGGTACAGTATTTCCCTCTTGTTTTACGAGGCGAACGCAGCGGCCAAAGGGAGACTACTTAACAGCTGAATGTAGCTCTCCTGACACAGAGATTCGAATGCTGTGCTCTTAACGAAGGCATGGTTGTTATTTCTGTCTTCATTTATTTATCTTTGGATATGTACTAATACTTATTCTTCTGACGGATTGATTTTTAAATATATCTTTAATTTCTTCTCATTTATTTTTACGTGTAAAGTGATTCGATCAGAGAGCGACGGTGTGGAAAAACCGGTGCTTTCAAGACGCTTGACACTCACACTGTTGTACTTGTAGCTTGTAGGATTAGATACACCGTCACTGTGGCTGATGTTATACAATGACAATCAATGTCAGTCGTAGTTTCAGTCTAGTCGTTGGAATCTGTTTCATGTGATTTCTAGGACCTAAAAATACATTTTAAAAATCTGGTTTAGTAATCGGTCATGGTGTAAAATGGTATAGTTTCACGGGACCAAGTGACCGTGAATGGAGATTGAAGGAATGAAGGGGAGGGGCATTAATTTTGAATGTTTTCAACCCTTGGGTTTGGTTCAAGATTAAGATTTATGAAACTTTTGTCGAAACAGACTAGTAAGTTATAAGTCGTATTGTTACGATCATCAAAACTCGCTGTGGATAAAATCTTCACTTGTGTATTGCAAACACTGCTGTCAGCTGTGTTAATCGTTGCTAAAATGCATGTTCTGTCTGTCGCGTGTATCGAGATTAACTGATGCTTGCCAGAAGGTTTGTGTTCGTATTAGGAATAGTGCTTCGGTGTCCTATATACAAAATCGTGCATTTGTACTAGTGTGCTCAGTTTGTGCACATTTTTACTTTTAGTTGAAGTATCCAAATAACTGCATTGGTGTTAACCATGATTTATTGTACCAAGCATCTTCTTTGAATGTTTTTAAAAAAACTGATTACATGATTCCATCTAAATGCAGTCAGATTTTATTCTTATTGCTATTTTTTAAATCAAGCAGTTAAATTACTTGTTATTTCATCCAAGGTGTACAATCAGGTGGTAACCAGTTCTGCTAAACATACAGTGTAATTTCTCTGTGTTTCCATTTATGCAGAAAATGAATCGCCTGTTTTTGCTGTGGCTGGTGCTAGGAGCACTTGTTGTCCTTTCCAATTGTGCCAGTCCTCATGATGTCTTTGTAGAAGATAACGACTTTGCCGAGTTTGAAGAATTTGATGAAGAAGAAGGTAAAATGTTAAAAGCTGTTTTGTTGTTGTTGTTTGGCTGAACACCTTGTATAATGACATTTGTGTCACTGCACCACAAAACCAGCCTTAAGTTCGAAATTAGGTGTTTTGAGTTAAATACATTTTTAAAAAATCTATAGTGTTTCCTGATCATTTTGATATAAGAATCATTACCTTAGCATGAATTAGTAAGAAGGTCAGAATATTAATGGCAGCCAAAGTTTCAGCATGCAGTACTGACCCAATTTCCTTAGCACATAAAGGCTCATTTTTCACCCAGATTTTGTTATATTTGAGGGAAAAGTTTGCATATGTAATTTACAGTCTTAAGAATGCTTTTGTGTGAAAAAGGGAAATTGGACTAGATTGACCCCACCGACCTATTTCTGCTTGTAGCTACAAACTGGCCGCTCTGACTTAAGACTGGTTTTTTGGTGTAGTGACACATTTAACAGGCATAGTTTTATTAGAACCACTCAAAACTGTATAATCTGGCAGAAAAAGAAGAGAAACCTGTGGATACTGAGGCAACACAAGCACCAAAAGAGACAGAACCTGACCAAGGAGATGCTGGCTTTGAAGATGAAGAAGATGGCATCGTTGAGGTATGAGTAAAAAATAAAACCTAGTCCACAGAGGGTAAGTGCTTGTCACCTAGACATTGAGAAAGATGGTTCAAATGTTCAGATCTTGCCTGACAAATTGTGTTCAAAATCTTCAGGCTGTTTACTTGGCTAGCTACATGTCGTGATATGCTTGTTGCTAGCCTGTGCTGGATGCTTTATGTTTAACCCACACACTGCTGGATATAATGAAATTCCCAAGCAAAACTCATGCTTAGATTGAAGGATGCACTGCTGCCATGAGCTGTACTGCGCTCGACAGGGAAAGTCATGATTGTGGCCCATCGTGCTGTAAGGGTTAACACTAAAGAAGCAAGCCAGATGTGGAAAGAGGGAGGGGGGAATAGATAATTGTGCAGTGAAGGTGCTGAAATTTAGATTTTTCTTTCATATGAATAAGCATACATTTAAACATCAAAACTCTGTTGACTGTGCTTTCCATTTGGCACTTGGTAAAATGTTACGATTTTGAACTCTCTGTAAATGTGATGTAAAATTAAGATTTCTGTATATGATAGTGGGATTCTTTAAAGGGTATAAAATAGCAAAGAAAAATATTACAACAGGTGGATAAAAAGTGTAAACAAATTGACAATTTATGCATTGTCAGTGTTGTTAATGTTAATAATGTGTCAAGCTTAGAACAGGACAAACCACTCTGTAGTAAGCAGAATGAATGTATTTTAACCAGCAGATTGATTTGACTTTTGTTACTGAGCCCCATGCATAGCTGAGATACAAAACTGCTTTTCTATTACAAACATTTCATGTTATGTAAAAAAAGGTAATAATGATTTAGCACTAGACAATTGAGTTGTCTTTTGTTTTATTTTGGCAAATATTTTCAACAGGCAGATGACGAGTTTGAACACTTGCAAGATGAAGAGGAGTTTGAGAACTTTGACAAAGAGAAGGGATCCTCTGTCAAGAGCTCAGAAAAGTTGCCTGACCTACAGATGGCTAAGGTGATTGTTATGATTTTTCAGTGCTGTTAAATCTCAGGTAACACTCCTGAAAGCTGTCTGTTACTGGAATGCCTGATATGTGTACCGCAAAACCTGTCTGTATCAGCTTCAGCTCCTTAAACCAGCAGACACCTTATATATACAGACACTTGAGCCCAGTGCCAATCAATTTTCAACACAAAACCCTCCCACCCCTTCAAACGGGTGGCCACACTGTCTAATAAAAACATCCGACAGTGCTTTTCAGTCCAATTGCTGGTTCTACCTATCTATAGTGGACATGGTCCTTCCACACGCTAACCACAGAGCTATGAAGTTCCATTTGGAAGACATCATCTGCTGCACAGCTATTTATTTCCTTGGCCACATCACAAGGATGCCAAAGGAAAGTTTTCTGGTGATGGTGATGAATGTGATGATTATGATGATTCCATCATCATCTGTGTCATATCAACAAAGAAAGCCTTGGGACATGCCAGCTCCCTGATTGCTCTTGCAACACACTCAGGACATGGTGACTTTCTCTCAGCAGCCATCTCTGTGAAGACTGTGTTAGAAGATGCATATTTCACACTTAGGCAAGGGGCACCCAATCCCACATTTCTGACTTTTCTTTGCATGCAAACACCACTCTAGCTGATCTCAGACAGCATTTATTTTTATTGCTGATTGAATAAAGTTGACTGTTGCATCATGTTGTCTATGTTTTGCTTCTTGTTTGTTTGTTTTTTTTATGTACATGCTGTAGTTCAGTGTTGTAGTTAAAGTCCTTCGGACCCTCCTGCACATGAGCAGCCACTTGTCTCAGAGGGACACTTTTAGGTGGTTCCAAGGGTATCTGGTACAGACAGGTTTAGCTGTAGACCCATCCAACAACATCGACTACCTGGAGTTTTGCTGTCCATTATCATATCTTCTGTGAATGTGTTTCACAGGTACCACTACATCTGCGTACAAATTGGGACAGCTTTTACTTGGAGATGCTGATGATTGCTGGGTTGGGTGTTTACTTCCTTAACTTCTTGGCAGGAAAGACAAAAAATAGCCGGCTAGCCACTGCTTGGCTCTCGGCTCACAGGGAACTCCTGCAAACACATTTTAGCATTGTTGGTGAGTGTTTCCTTTGCATTGTTGTTAGACGATAAAGCAATACCTGCCAATAACATAGTGGAGACTTTAAAATAACAAAAAGTTTGGCAGGGCACCGATTCATTTTTCACGACAAACTCGTTTGTCCCTTGACAGAGCCAAATATGCAAACGGCTGAAACGGAGGCTTTTAAAAAAAATTTTTATTAGACTTAAGACTTTTAAGCTGTTGTAAAATCTGGTTCAGACCCCATCCCTCGCCAAATATTTCACACCACCAAGATCTGCTCATAGCTGTTTGTGTCCTGTGCTAGATAAATGACTGGTAATGTTTCAATGACCATGCTTAGCAGTAGCATTATCCTTAAAAAAATTCAATCTGTGTCCCATAATGTCACCTTTCACCAAGCAGTAATCATTTTCAGATGTTGATTTAAGTCCATGTGCAGTATGACTGCAGAAGCCATGGAGTTTCAACTAATGATTCACTATTCTGCCCAGTCACATGGAATTGTGCACAGTGTGAGAAAGCTGCACATCATGAGAATGCTAATTAAAATGCAGTAGATTATGCCTGACAAATGAAGAGTATATGTATTACAAACTAATGCTGTTATGAGAGTATTTCAGAGTGAATATTGTGAGTAGTTGTCCATTTTTTAATCTTTTTGTCTGTCCCTCTGAGTTTTGTCTGTCCCTGCTAGTTTTAGGTTTTCGTTTAGATGTTTGTAATTGTCTGTTTTCCCCTGCATGTAACTGTTTGCAGAAGTTTTATGACTAAATGTAATATACGTATTAGCTGGTACAAGTGACAAATTACGTGCCGGAGGATAGGAGTCACTGTGCAAACTTTGAATGATGTGGATGATGACAGGTGATGATGGGACGGGCAAAGAGCCGACCACTGATGTTCTGATGAAAGAGTCGGAGAATGTCTATGCGCTGTGGTGCAGTGGGCGCACCTGTGTGGAAGGCATGCTGGTGGAGCTGAAGCTGCTGAAACGGCAAGACCTTGTCAACGTCTTGCTTCGTCTTTTCAAGCCGGCATCTGATCAGATAGTAAGCATGGATTCATATTTTTATCCTCTGTTATTGCTGTCAAGCATGATTTTAAAAGCATGGAGTTAGTGGGTTATGTGTGCTGTTTTTACTTTTAGGCAATATTTCTTTAGATTTTTGAAACTGCAGGGCCGACTCAAATTTTAATCTTTAATTGAAAGAAGGCAGAGTCTATAAAAATATTGTAAATATTTTTGTCAGGTCATACGTGTCAACATGGATGAAGGAAAAATGGATAAGTTCGTGTTTGGAGTTGCTCAAAAGAAAACAGCGGCTCGTCTTCACAAGGACATCTATGACCTGGTAATTTTGAAAAGCTTCGACTTAAAAATTGCACTCACATGCATATTTCTGAGTTTATTTATGTTTGTGACAAGGCCTGGAAATTTGCTCGACTTCCAGGAAGTGACTGGAAGGGTAGGGGGATGAATATTTCATGAGACTGTAAGCAGATATCTTGGCTTGAAATTTGTGAACAGAGCCAGTTTACAGAGAAGAAAAATGTGGAGAAGTTTGACATCCCGACATCTTTCCAGCTTCTGTCAGAAAGTGGGGAGGCTACATCTTCTATGCTAGACAAAAAAGTGAGTTGTCCACGAAGATGATGTTCAAGTCTTTGATGGTTGCAGAGATGATATTCAAGTATTTGATGTAGCATTTTCATTTTCACACGGCCCCTCTTTTCTCTTACTCAGGATTTGTTTGAAAACTTTTTACATTTTGTCATTTCATTCGTCAAGCTAATAACCGAGCCTTTACAACATCTAATTTTTAAAAAGCAATGTGTGTCTGTTTGGTTAGTGGGATTTTATAAGCTACAACAGCACTGATGATGGAAGTTGTAACATCTGTCTTTAAACTGGAGAACCATGGTACTTTAGTAGCAATAGGGTAGTCATATGAGATTGGTTGAATCTTGATTTTTTTTGTTGTTGTTATTATTCACAGGTGTGTCAGGTGCTAACAAAGTACGAAAGTGTGGTTGACTACATCCACATCTCGGACCAGTATTCTGGGCCTAAGAGTCAGGAGTGAGTGATCCTCATGACCTAAGAGATTTTCTCACCCCTACCCCCCACCCTGCACCTTGGGTACTGTAGGGCAGAATGGGAGAAGTGAGATAGAGAAGTTACCATATCACATGCAGTGAGATGACAACAGCTTTGTTTAAAGCCCCTAAGTTCACCGGCTGTGTTTTAGAGCTTCTTCAGTTTCTTTAAATGAGTGGGAAAAAAAGTATTTCTTTAAAAGCTTGTGTTATTAGAGGAAAGCAGTTTCTTATACAGTCACTAGCTGAACTGCTTGTGGATATTGCGACATGGTAGAGTTACCTGCCATAACATTCTTCACTGGAAGGACAACAGCACCGGCACCTTGGCCTCTGAGCAGTAGACTTGTAAAAGTGAGTTTGGAAATACAAACAGAATCATTGAAAGATCAATAGCTTAATACTGAGCAATGCTGTATTTCTCATTACAGTGACACTCAACCAAGCAAACCGCCTCAAGTCAAACCAGTGCTTATCTTTTGTTTTTCTGGTAAGTTTCATGTCTTTATTGGGTGATGTGTTGGAAACTTTTTTTGACTGTGATATATGCTCTAATGCTGATGATGTTGCAAATGTTAATGTTCAAACAAAAACTAGATGAAACATTTGTCCGCATGTGGGAATGGAGGTGAGACTAGGGTAAGAATGGGGTGTGGTCGGAAAAGTAGGAAAGTGAGAGTGATGAAGTAGAGATAATTTGACCAAAACATGTGAGTGTACCACATTTGCTTATCTTTTCATTGTTGTGTACATTGCTCATTCACTTTTCTTTGCATTCTGTTGTGTTTGTACCACATTCAGTTTGCATTTTCTTGTGTTTGTACCACATTCACTAGTCCTAGCATTCTCATGTTTGTACCATATTCATTTGTCTTTGCATTTTCGTGTGTTTGTACTACATTTACTTGTCTTTGCATTTTCTTGTGTTTGTACCACATTTTCATTAACTTGTTTTTGCATTCTTTCAGAGGTGATGGCCACTTTATGTTGTTCAGCTGTGCAGTGGTTTCTATAAGTGCCCCACAGGAGTAACTAACAGGAAACACAATTTCTTCTCACTTTTTCCATGTTTCCAAAGTTGATTTGTTGGTTAGCTGCATGTCTTGAAACATGAATCTTCAACTCTCTGATCTGAGATATTGCAGTGTCCATCATATTGGCTCATGTTTCAGTGGGCAGCAAGGGACTGTGCAAACCGTCTGACATGGAGGGTCTCAAACCTCTGCTTCAGCTAGTTTTCTACTTCATAGAAAAGGTCTCCCGCTTCCAGCTGACCAAGGAGGTCTGTGACTTTTTGACTCTGAACTAAATGTTTGCAGGACAGACAAGTAGTTTAGCTCACAGGAGACATGAACTGTTTGCCAGACAAGTAGTTTAGCTCACGGGAAATATGAACTGTTTGCCAGACAGACAAGTAGTTTAGCTCACAGAAGACATGAACTGTTTCCAGACAGACAAGTAGTTTAGCTCACAGAAGACATGAACTGTTTGCCAGACAGACAAGTAGTTTAGCTCACAGAAGACATGAACTGTTTCCAGACAGACAAGGAGTTTAGCTCACAGGAGACATGAACTGTTTTCCAGACAAACACATAGTTTAGCACACAAGAGATCAAGTGTTATCCTAAGCAAGCTGTCTGCCTTTACTCACATTAGCTACATTATTCTCATTTTGTTGACTTTTATGCCTCGCCTTTATATGTTATTGTTTATATTTTTTAAGTATCTATCATTTGTAAGGAGCACATTTTCTTACTGGACTGCCAGAGTCAAGTATTATTCCTAGGTTTCACTACACTGCATTAAAATATGACCTTCATCAGAGTGCCAGCTGCATGGTGGTGATGACAATGGTGATGTTAGTGTAGATGATTCGCGATATGACAGGCACGCAGCAAGGCGGAGAAGAAGCGGCAGAAGGTACAGGAGCTGTTCCTGAAGGCAGCCCACAGTCAGCGCCAGGAAGCTGCCCAGCAGCGCCGCGAGGAGAAGGTCCGTGCTGACAGGGAGCGGCTGATGAACGAGGAAGACCCTGATAAAGCAAGAAAGCTGGAGGTGAGGCAGCAGTTTCCTCAAGCTTTCCCCTTTCTGAGCACACAAGGAACTTAAAGATAGCATTGCTCGTAATGACTGTCAAACACTAGAACCCTGTTTCCTTCTCTCGTGGCTTTATGAGGAAGGTATGGCTGGATGGACAAAGCTCTCCGTATACGGAAGAAGCAGGGATCGCAGTGCTGGTTGTCTCCCCTTGGTTGAACCTCTGCTCCCTGCCATGGCCTCAAGTTCTCTTGGATTCGCGACATGTTCATTTGCCTTATGAAAGTGACTCCCCTCCTTGAGTCATGGTCAGTGAATAAAATTGGAAAAAAAGGAAATATGTGCATTGCCGCATTTTGTGAAGAGAAAGGTATTTGAAAAATAGAAGATAGCCTTATGGCTCAAAAGGTTTGCAGTGCCAACGTTTTCTGTCAACACTGATGGTGACCACACAGTCTTCTGTTGCAGGAGCGTGAGAGTCGTCGTGACATGAAGAAGAAGCAGCCGAAGATGAAGATGATGAAAATCAAAGCAATGTGAGCTGACTGCAAGTTTTGGTGACACCACTGTTAATGGCTGTCACAAGTGCTGCATGCCTCAGGCAACAAGACTTCACAATTTATTCCGTTTTTTTAAAAATAATGTATGCTGCTCAGTTGATCATGTCATTTTTGTCTCACTAGACTGTGTTTCATCTTGGTAGATTGTGGTCTTTTTTAAATATTTTCTGTTAATTTTTTTCTGCACAATATTTAGAACTCTTCTGTGCCTATAATGATACAGCTACAATAGGCATTTTTCGGAATAAGACCCTTTTAAAGTTTTAATTTCACCATTTCTTATTTTCTTTTCCTTTGGTAGAGAGGGTGATGATAAACTGCTTTCAAATTAAATCTTTTGTGTGAGGTTCCGTGTGCAGGAAGTTGTAGCATGAAACAAGCACACAATATCATTTCCTCGTGCTGTGGATGTTCCTGGATTGTCTGATGAGGAAGATACAGATATTTTGCTAGAAACCAGATTTTGAGTGTTGTGATTGGATGCCAGTGGTTACAAAATTATGGTTGCTTAAAACATAATTCCCACAGTTCTCTGTCACTCAGAGACTTGGCTGCTGAAGACAAGGTGCTAGACCATTTCCGTTAGAGGGGCTTGTGCTTCTTCACAGGTGTGGCATGGAAAAAACATGTAAGTGATAAGACTCTTTAGATCCCCTTGCCTGGCGTCTGCAAAGGGAAGGTTGATTCGAAGAAAAAGAAGACAGAAAAAGGCATTTCTTTTGGGAGAAGCAGTTAATTGTAGATGAAGGTCTCCACATCCAGGCAACAGAAGGAAAGTTAGAAGTCAGTTGGCTGGAAAAAACGCAGTCGCCAGAGACTGGACCAGGAGTTTGACACAAGCTAAGCCAGCCAGGGGGCAATGCAGAATGTGAAGAGATTGCATAGGACCTCCCAACTTCATGCAGTGTCTACCAAAATATTATGAGGCTGCTAAACCTGTGCTGCCACCAGCAAGCATCCCAAATTTCTACACGCCCCTTCCCAGAGCTCTTATATCGCATCAGCGTGTTGAAAGAACAGTCATCCTGAATATCTACATTGCTTATTACACTTTTTTTGGTTGTTGTTGGTTTTTGAGATGAAGAAGAGGCTGTAAGTCTGTCGTACACTGCCGGTAGAAAGTGCAAGTCTGTTAACTGGAGTGTTTTATTTCTGTTTTGTTTTGGGCAGAGGGGCTGGTTGTTGTAGATATAGACCAGCGTACTTGTTTCCCCCTCTCACCTCCTCCTTTGGTCACACTGGTCAGTTTAATTACAGTTTGTAGAAATTATTGAAACCATTGTATAATAACCTGTTCAGAAATCTGTTTACTAGTCATACCCCAGTCTGATACATTAAGCAGGGAACTTTGCTTTGCCAGCAATGGAGTTTAGCGACCAGAACTGAATATTTACTTTTATTAGGAATCCATATAATATATAATTATTAATATATCATGATCATTAAAGTGTGTTTTTCATTTTTATCTGTTGGTTTCTATTTTTGTTTCATTCTCCAGCACTGCTGTAATGCTTGTAGCAGGTACCATGCATTTTGTACAGGACTAAATTGTACCATATTTGTTTTACACATTTTTTCCCCATTTTCCTTCCCATTCTGCCTGCTTGTTCCCTTCATGCTTTTATATCACTTTCTTTTCGGACTTTCATCAGAAGAGCAGATATTAACCACAGCATAAATGATGGTGTGTCTGATTGTTGATTTGGGGGGAACGTTTGATGGTGAGGTTTATTGAACTGTGTATCACCTTCATTCCCCACTAGCATATGCTACATGCAAGCAGATAGTAAAGCCTGTCATGTTGAGGAGCACTGGAGGTCTGCATTGGGATGCAGTTTGCACTTTCTTCATGTGTATTATTAGAAATCGGTTCACAGTTTTGAGTCTGGCGCAGAGGAAACCTAAACACACACACACATGGGCAAGAGAGAGATGCATGTACCTGAGAACACCTTGTACTCGCAAATTTTGATTTGGCCTTTAGGTGGGAAAAGCAAAACATCAAAGACGGTCGGTTATGTGGAACAGAAATGTATGTGTGGGCACAGTGTGAGCTGGAGTCTGTGTGGGCACAGTGTGAGCTGGAGTCTGTGTGGGCGCGGTGTGAGCTGGAGTCGGTGTGGATGCTGTGTGCTTGCTTTCCTGCGACTATATCCTACATGAGAAAATCGTGGTTCTGGCTGACTCGTACGAAGACAAAGCAAAAATACACTTTGTGGTCCCCGTTTTGTAATCTAAAGGTGTCCCGTCCCTGTTGCCAAATTGCCAGACAGGACATGGCTGTCGTGTTTCTCCTGAGTGCAGAACTGAACTCAAGCTTAGCAAGTGGGTGGTAATATCGATCTAAGTTACCAACAGGTTATTAAGGTTTTCTTCCATGTGACCTTGAGGGAAAGCGATGGCGGGGTTTTATACTGAGTCTGCAGCCAAAGCTACACCACGGGAGGTTGCGAACGATGTGAAAAGGCAGCACAAGAGGGAAAATACCTGTACATGAACCAAGATGTGAACCTTAACTTTCGATTCGCGGTGCTTGGTGGCAAAAGCAAACTGATGCACCATTTGACTGAAAACAGTTGCGAGATTGCTGTCTACCTTTCCGCAATCCTTGATGTCTTCGTGCCCACCAGCTACCAAATTGACAATTATTTGTTACAGGGAACTGAAGTTTAACTCGGACTTTGACATTTGGATAGCTTAGTATCAATGAAGGAATTGTTTTTAATGTCGTTTTAGTGCGAGCCCTCGATACAAGGAACGGAGAAAAGACGAGACCTTACACAGACCCACAGCACCAGCGCGCGTCGACCAGTGATGTGCCGACGCACTTCAAACGAAACATTAAGACCGATGCCGCTCACAAGAAACGCGGCGATTCGCCGTCAGTAAAAAGACCTGGCGCGGCAGGTGTTGTTCACAAAGCACTCGGGAGAAAGACTGCATCACCCCTCTGGGAAAACTTCCCTCCTTTCTTTCACCCCGCCCGTCACGTACGTTTCGGGCGGGGTGGGAGCGGATGTAGGATGAGTTCGTTTCATGTTCGGCGTTATTACGTGCACCATTGCGAAGCCGGGGTCGGCCGGACGTCTGATTAAGATGATTAGACCTTGCGTAGCACAGAAACGACTGCGCATGCGTGTCTGTGGCAGAATGCTATGGACTTTGCGCGGCACTTCAAACACGATGAGAGAGTTGACTGCGGGGGTTTGGATGGAACTTGAAGGCTGGGTAAAAACATGTTATCAAGGTAATGAATTCTTGTCGCACGTGACGACCGTTGGTGCAGGTACACAAGCGCTCGGATAAGTGCGCATCGCCTACTTGCTGTGGCGTGCGCCGGTGACGGAGGCAGTCATGCGTGACAGATAGCTCGTACAAGCCCATTATTGTTGTAGGCACTGAGGCAAACAGAAAAGAGAAAGAGGACGAAACAGAGCTAAAACATCGCTTGCAACCAGCAGCTGCTCATCATTTTCTTTGTATTTTCCATAGCTGATGCGACAAAAACAATAGGGCTAAAACGACTTTTTCCCCACCTGCCGCCCCCCATGCTCTTTGAACAGCTCAGCGAATGCGGGCGAGGGAGAAAGTGGGGAATGAGCGGAGGTGACTGCCTTCGAGGGAGTGCGCGCATGACCACATGTGGACATGCATTCTGACTGCATTTACAATAAACAAGTGCCCGAAGCTGGGAGTGAAACGGGTTGACAAAAGGGGAACTGAGCCAAGCTAAATACTGAAACAGACAACGTCATTCTCATTTTCTTATTTGTGTTGTGCGTTGTGCGTGGTGTCTTGTGATGAAGATTGGCAATGTCCCGAAACCCTGACGTCTTTTTCAGTCTTTAGCTTGGCTCAGTTCCCGTTGTCACCAATTTTAAAGCGTTTACAATATTACACTCGGTGCAGGAAATAGGGGGCGGAAGGAATGGAATAGGGGAAATGAAAGGAGAAAAAAAATCTGATCTCCAGTTTCAATTGTTCCATCGCATCGTAGCTTCAAAAGTGTCGCGTGTCGACACTCTTTGAAGGGAGCCCGCAATTTCACGGTAGGGTTGGGTGCGACTGAAGGCCACATTGCAAGCTTTGCCAGTTCTCGCAGTACTCTCGGACCGCCGCGAAAGGGCATGGAGGAGATGAGAGAGGGTGGGTGTATGCGTAGCACGTGGGCGTGCAGCAGTACGAGGGGCGTGGGTTTGGGGGTGGGTGGGAGGCTAGAACAGATGACGTGACAGGCAGATGGTAAAAGCTGGGACAACACGGATTTGCTAACAACGCGGTGGCTGTGTGCCCAACGGTCTAGGGGTGCAACCATACGAGTCCTTGATAAAACGATACCTAATAAGACTATAGACAACTTGCACTAACACAGCGTGTGGCTCGTGGATTCACAAGGCTCCCGCTACATGCCTGATTTATAACTTCCGGATCCTAACATTCACTTGTACATCATGTATCATTTTCGCGGTTTTCTCAAAACACATCGCTCAGGAAACGTTATTTGGAAAAAATCTGGATACGGCTTCGATAAAATTCTTGATGGGTTTAAGATTCAGTGCCTATTTTATATTTTAAAAGTGAAAATGGAAAATGGTATATATTATAGGCCTACGTCATGCATGGCGTGTCAGTCATTTGTGGGCCGCACAAACCCGTTATTGTATATTGATATTATGCATATGTGCGTGTGTTATGTGTGCATATGTGCATGCATTCGTGGATGTAGGTTTCAAACGTTTGTAGAACACAGCTGAGTGGAGATGAAGTATGACAGGATTAAAGATACGTGGTTTTTTTCTTTGATGGCGCCATTCGGAAAATTAAGATTACAGGGCTATAGGACTCAGAAATGCTGTACCTGTCATCTCTATCTCGTTCGCGATAATTGTTCCCCCTCAAGAAAATCTAAATTATGCTCCGCTCCCAAGTGGAAAAACGCAAACACAGAAACTATAAACACACACACACACACATTCAGATTCTGCTGGCAGATTTCACAGTCGTCATCCTCATCCCGAAAAAGATTTTCTCTCTGTTTGATCTTCCCCCACCCCTCGTCAGCATCTGGGTGTTTGGTGGGGTGTTTATTCAGCGCGCGCAGTTCAGTCAGCATAGATTTGCATAGAAGTGACGAGCACCCTTATTAATCACTGCTTACTTCCCCCCCCCCTCATCTCCCTCCCATCATGCACTGACTGAGACGCAGATCAAACCCATATACACCATAAAATAAATCTGTCCCTGCTGTTTGGTGCCGGCTGATCGAGGAGTCAGAGTACGTGGGCCCACGCGCAACTCATGATCGTGTACGACTACCTGCCAGGGCTTTCAAACGTGTTTTGCAAATATAGTATACTTCTTACACTCACTCACTCACTCACTCACTCACTCACTCACTCACTCACTCACTCACTCACTCACACTCACTCGAGAGCAGTAAGAAAAGATTAAGACCATTGCAAGGCATAAAAGTGACAAACTGCGCTGGCGTTAAACGTAAATGTCGATCGCGTTCTGAAACACAATAGAAAGGTTCGTGTACCTTAGCTGCACGGTGAAAGAAGAGCATGTAATGTCATTGTCAACGGTATGAAGACACGCCTCCTGCGTGACCCAGTTACCGAGAAAGCACAGCCACGCGTGTACGCTCGCACACTCAGCGCACACAGAAAACATGGAGTTACATGCCCCTTTCCGTATGCTTTCCACGTTGTGGACACGCTGACGTCACAACAGGGATCGCATCCTTCAGACCATTTCGACTGCTTCCATTGCTGTGTCTGCTTCACCCACGATCCGGTCTTTCACTTCGTGCTTTGCAAACACCTGTTGCTCACTACTTCTGTGTTGTTTTCAGCTGAGAGAGAGAGAACGACCCAGAATAAACTATTGTTCTATTTGAAAAGCATACAAAAAGTGTCGCCCCTTCTCGGCTGTCACAAAGAGACACACCGTCGGGAATTTTAAAAAATCCAAGCAGAAGAAAGCCATTTATTTATAGTGCGCCGGCCTGATCCTACTTCAGGTTGTTTGAGTGAAAGCCTAGTAGGGGTTGGAGTGTAAAGAAGAAGAGGGAAGGAAAGGAAAAAAATCTATTTTTATTGTTAGGATAATGGAATAGGAACAACACATCCCTCGGCTGTCATCCACCCTTTGCCACGCGAAAAGGAAAATAAAATACAAATAAAGCCATGGTAGTTGGTTGTAACTGCTGAATGTCAAATCACCCACGAAAGTATCTCATGGCAGTCTTTGACGGATTGAGGGGAATGGAGTGAACAACAAAAAGATCGAGGAAGAAAAGCCATGGAAAAAATTCAAGGAAGAAATGTCATAGGCTTTAACTAGGTTTAAAAATCACAACAGGGTCCTAATTACAAAAAAAACCCATCTTGAATTCATAATCTTCGCACATATTTGTATGACACACGTCACGTCTCTGTAAGAACTTTTTTCAACAAGGTTTTTGAAACTGCTGCTCATATTGTTTCCCTTTTGTTTGACATAGCGAGAATTTTGTTGGCAGAGTACGTAGTGTGCGGGGGAGATGCGAGGAAGGGCCGGGTGGGAGAAGAGGGAAAAGAAGGATAATAGTACAATCGCCGCTGACGAAGTGCGTCTATTTGGTTACCGGAAGCTATTCTTACCCAGTAGCTGCAGTTAACCAAAGTCGACGATTTCGATCACACCTAACAGTACCGTACACATACATGTGTATGGAGGCACGCGTGCACAGAGAAGAGAGTATGGTTTTGGACACAAAGGACGTTCAAGTTTACAATCTTTTTTCTTGGAGACAGAAGTCTGTGAATAGGCGTAGCGCGTGACAGCGAGAGGCAACTAACCCAGGGAGAGAGAACGGCCAGAACAGTCTCCCCCTTGATTCATGACATAATCATCGGTCGAGTTGCAGTGAATAGCCTTTGATAAAAAGGGAACTAGATGCACGTGATGCAAGTATAAAGAAGTGGAGGTGAAAAAGAACTAGAGGGAAGGAATTAGTCATGCATTGACTGGTTTCTGAGCTTAGCCACACTACTGATAACCGTCTTGCATACGCCATCTAGCGATTCACCAGGCTTCAAATATAGTAACCTCCCCTTCACACACACACACACACCTAACCACCGTGGTTTGCGTCAAGTTTCGCCCCAAAACAACATTTTCCGTCCAAGTCAAGTAAACAAAATTCCGCCGTGGCTAATCACACGGAGTAGGAAGTGTAAAAGCACCTGTACTCATTGGAACTTTAACGAGATTGTTGCGTTCGTTCCCTAGCGCCATTCATCGGGTTTGCTGCGACCCTGAGGCTGCACTGCAGAGACACATGATACACCATTCGGCGCTCTCCTCGGCAAATGGCTATGATATTACTCATTAAAACCTTCGCGGCAAGAGATTTTCCAGCAATAAGTTTTTATCGGTTTAAAGACTCAGCTTACGCTTTCGTTTAACAACCGCAACATATTAAAACTTGCCTCTACTCTGCACCTGTCTTTCCATTCAGAGTCTGTGTGGCATGACCAAAGCAAGTCCTCCCTTGTTAGCACACAAAGTTGTTTTTATTAGAACATTATTATCATTTAAAAAATATTTGCTCAGTTTTGACAACATTATTTGTACCTTCTGTTTTCGAGGAGTTAATATGTTCCGCAACCCAGGGTTAAGCACGGCTGCAAGGAACTAATACAACCCTAACACAACAACAACAAAAAATTGCATTAGCACAGAAAGATCCGACTTCACTTCGACGAAATTACATCACGGAAGGAGAAGCCCTTACTAATGTTTTCCTTGGAAGCCGAGCTGACCCTAAGAGCAGTAGGCGCGCACGTCACAAAGGTCACGGCTGTGTCATAACCATGTGACCTAGAAGTCAAGGCCGCAGTCTGTTAAGTCACAAATATACACGAAAGAAGCTGTGATGTAAGTTCCTTATAAGTTATCAACAAAGTGGTAGGACTGATTTGCGCTGGATGGGCTGAGTTGTCTCAGAGTTTAATGAGTCGGGTCGTGTGTTTTGCGCATAATCCCATGAGTGTTTGCCAGGTTCACCGACAGGTTAGAACTGGCGAGGATGAAAGGTTTACACGTTCCCGCTCCACCCCCGGTTGCCAGGCTGCTGACAGACAAAGCGAAGGGGTGGGAAGGTGGTTATTTAGAGGGACAGTGCTTCCACCTCGCGGTCATTTCGCACTGTGGGGAATGGGGTCTTATTACTAAACTATGCACTGAAAGAACCACCAGACTGATGGCTGCAGTAAGATGGCCAGTGCGGACAGAAAGTATAATGTGTGGGAAGATGGCCGAATGGAGTTTGGACAATGTGTAACTCCAGGAAATAATCCTTTGCCTCACCTGGATTCGAACCAGCAACCTTCCATCTGCTTGTCCGCACCTCTACCAACTGAGTTATCCAGACCCCGAAATATGCAACTGTGGTGGTGCTTCCACCTCGCGGTCGTTTCGCACTGTGGGCGGATGGGGTCCTATTACTAAGCTACACACTGAAAGAACCACCAGACTGATAGCTGCAGTAAGGTGGTCAGTGCGGACAGGCAGTTTAATGTGCGGGGAAATGGCCGAATGGCACAATGTTTAACTCCAGGAAATATTCCTTGACCACACAAGGATTCTAACCAGCAACCTAGTCCGCAGCTCTACCAACTGAGCTAACCAGTCCCCAGTATGCGACTGTTCTTTCCAGTGCAGCTTATATCTTTACTGGTGAGTGGATGGGACTAAATCAGGGCGGGGAGACAGAAAGCTGTTTTTCAACTGTTCGCCGGCGGACACGGCGGTTAGATACCACTGGGACATTCGGGGCGCCACCTGCTGGAGGACAGGATGGGCTGATCAGAGTGAGTCACTAACTTGGCACGTGGCGCGACAAGAGAAGCTTTTGCTAACCAAGCAGTTCCTCTACACCAGCCAACCGTATACATTCCTGGATGGGGTGTTATGTCTGTAAATAAATTTCTTATTGTTATTTCTTATTGTTGTACTGCATCCTGTCTCTGTGTTTAAATGTGTGGTTGTGCCTGTCTGCAATTTGGTTCTAGCTGTAAGCCGTGAGACTGAGCGCTCATGGTGGGTCATTTTAGAGGGACAGTGCTTTGGCATTATGGGGTATGGGAGCTTACAGACCCCCTGTCCAGGCATGCACTTTGATGGTGAGCGGGATGTGCAAGACTCTCACGTCATGCACAAAGAGTTATGACGTGTACATAAAAGCTGAATAGTTGTTGTCGTCGTCTGCACTCACTGTCAAGCAAAGCTGTGGATGTCCGAGACTGCATGTAGTGATGTACGGATCACGCGCGCTGTCTACATGCGAGATTCGTGAGTGAAGACAGGCTGTGGTGCCAGAAACTCTAAACACTAAAGCAAAACCTTGTTTCACTTCCCAGATTTCCGTTTAGGCAATGCGTGTTATTCCTGTACTGGCTTCCGGGACTCCCGTATAGACAGGTAACCTGGAGAGGTATCGCTCGTATAGACAGGTAACCTGGAGAGGTATCGCTTTGATCGCTTCATTACTACGGAAAGCGTCAGGCGTCATTTCCACAACCACTTGCCCTTCGTTACTGGGTAACGAGATAGAAAACTCTCGAATTCACTGGGGCCAATCAAATTGACTCTTACATAAAATATGCTAATCTCTTAGGGTCACCACTGAAAACGTTCCAATTTCCTCGAAGACCGTCCTGCGTATGTCCCCTTCTCCTTACACCTACCCACACCTCCCCTATCTCCCACCCTACCCCCCACCCCTTACCCTTCCCCTAGGCCCTAATCCTCCTCCTCCCGAAACATCCCCTCTTCCTCCCCCGCCCTCAGGAAAGACCTCCGAAATAGAGCTCACCATTTGATTGGCTCCGGTGAATTGTAGCTTTTAAGTGCTGAATGGGGTGCCCTGAACTTAATTACGGGATGGAGGAAGTCAGGCCCTTTCGCCAAGTACAGACGACCCCTCATCCCACGACAGATGATTGCACTCAGGTTATAGTTGTCTGGGATTAGATTAATGCCAGTTTCACACCATTGGGCTGATCGCTGTAACACACGAGCTGATTCGACTTGATCCAGAACGTTTAAAGCTACAAAAGTGTGGTGAAAGCAAACCCTCAAGGGGGCCTGGATAGCTCAGTCGGTAACAAGTTTGCTGGTTCGAATCCAGGTGTGGCCAAGGATTACTTCCTGCAGCTATATATTGTGGAATCGACTTCATTCGGCCATCTCCCCGCACATTAAACTGCTTTTCGTCACTGACCATCTTACTGCAGCTGTGAGTCTAGTGATTCTTTCATTGCATAGCATCATAATAAAACCCCATCCCTCCCCCACCCACCCCCTTATAGTGCGAAATCACTGCGAGATGGAGGCAGTGTCCATCTAAACCAACCAACCAACCTCTCTCACCGGCTGTTTTGATTGCTGGGGGGGGGGGGTATAAATGACTCAATGATGACTAAACAAATATTTGTAAAAAGTGAACAAATTGTTTTGCGCAACAAGGAGGACAAGCAGCAAGGTGGAGGCGAGGGATGTGTCAGACGGCAAATGGTTTCTCTTTAACATTTTATCGCCAAAAGAAGTACACAAGAGAGATCTAAACAAGTCGGGGGTGAAGGGTCAACGGTGGAAAAATCTTCTAGCCCTTTCCCACCGCTTAGAGGGCCTGGATAGCTCAGTTGCAGAGGTGCGGACAAGCAGATGGAAGGTTGCTGGTTCGAATCCAGGTGAGGCAAAGGATTATTTCCTGGAGTTGCGCATTGTCCAAACTCCATTCGGCCATCTCCCCACACATTAAGCTGTCTGTCCGCACTGACATCTTACTGCTGCTGTCAGTCTGGTCCTTTCAGTGCATAGCTTAGTAATAGGACCCCATCCACCACAGTGCGAAATGACCGCGAGGTGGAAGCACTGTCCCTTTAAATAACCAACCAACCCAACAGTCGCATAAGCTATGCGGTTTGAACGTCCATCGGCAGTAACCCCTATATATAGACATTGTAGGAGCGAGCAAACGTGCTTACAGATATTCTACAATTTATCACACGTTAAAAATCGCAGAGTGTTAATGAATCTGTTATAGAAAGTGTGTGACGAAAAGAGACGTGTGTGTGTGTGTGTACGTGTGTGTTTGTCAGTGCGTGCGTGCTCCAGTGGCGCTAGCCTCGCAAAACAACCAGATTTATGTCTAAGGTGGTCTCACATAAATAGGGGAGAAAAACAAAAGTTGTTTACTCAAGTGAATTCAGGCATATGTGACAAAAAACACACAGCCAGGTCTAGACCGAGATAATGTTTCTAGGGCGTTCAGAACAAAAGATGCCATGAAGGGTAAACAATGGATATCAGGAAAGACGCATGTCTTCACGCGTAGCGAATATCTTGTCGCTATGCGGGTTCACGGACATACCTAAACGCACGTTATGAGATTGTGGGGAGGGAGGACGGGGGAAACGAGAGAAGGAACGAAGCACAGCGCGTAACACGCGCACAGGTTTGCCCGCATACACACAGAGGAAGGAAGGAAAAAAGAAAGGGCGGAAAAATCAAGTTAGATTATTTATTCTGCACTCGCGACGTGTGTTAGAATATTTGTAAACACAAACCACCTGCATAAAAGAACACGTGACTAACATAGACAGATACACGAAACTAGAAAGAAAGACGGGAAGAGAGGAGGCTAGGAGAGGGAGGGACCGGGTGGGGTTCCTTAGAGCGCTGAGGCGAGACATCTAAACAGTCAGGAGGATAGACAGAAGGAAGCAGTAGTGCTAAAAACGAAGATTAACCTATGACGGCAAGAGCCAGATGACAATTAACGTTCCTGCAAAAGTCGACCGCGCCAAAATGCGGAAGTCGAGGTCGAGGCTCTTGTAGTCCAGAAACCAAATCACTACACACCACGGAGAACGTAAAACTTGCGATGACAGTTTTGAGATGTTGGATCAATAAACTTCGAGATAAACCATTAAACAAGACCAGTGACAGCCTCACAGTCGATAAGAACATCTTGGCAGCGTCACGACTCTACCCGCCGACTGCTGTGGCTTGAAACAAACCCACCCGACTTGCGCTGTCGATCGACGGTGTCGGCACGCAGCAGGGCAAGGGAGTAGCTGCCCAGGAAATGAAATGTTGATTGTGTTGTTTCCTGTGAATGTGATGAGCTGGGTGGGACAAGTTACTTTTTGTAGATCATAATACACATAGAATGATTATAAAATTATAACATTGATTTGCAAGAAACTTCTAAAATTTTGACCAGCCCGAGAGACTAGTATATCTGATTAAATTCACTAGCCCTGTAGCCCAGTAAAAGTTATACTTGCCTCTGTGTGTGTGTGTGTGCGCGCGCGCGCGTGTGAGCGTACGTGTTGTTTATGACATGACTCTCTCTCTCTCTCTCTCTCTCTCTCTGGGTAACACATTTTTACAGAAAGTTCGATCTATGCAAGAGGTCTTAATTATAGGAAGCGACGTATCCGTCACGTCGTTAAAATACTGTTCTTTACAATTAGTGGAGATGGCGTGTCAAACTGTAGTGAAACAACCTCTAGAGGAATGGAATGCGATTAAAACAGACAAACAACTAATAAAACCCCTTCCTGGGCTACTTTTGACTTGTCGCCAGAAATATAATACTTCTTCCTGGCAAACACAAGGCTTTGCTTTCACCACGCGAGTAGTTTAATTTTATCTGCTTGTTTAGGTTGGATCTCTTTTGTGCTTTTCCGACATAAATTCCCCGGGTGTGACCTACTGTATTGTTACAAAACAAATAGGTTTCCACCATCTGTGTTCCCTTCCACCTGTTTTGCTGATGTCGACGCATGAATGGTTCCTGTTGCGAGATCCTGTTTCGCGTCGAATTTGTCTAATGGCATCGGTGTGAAATATCTACGCGCCTTGTAGTACTCTGATGAGATTCGCTGTTAACTTCTGCAAGAAAAAGAAGCTCCATGCAAGTGTCTTGCCTCACTCGTCTTCTCTCTCCCTCTGTTAAATGGAGGCTGGTGAGGTTCAACATGCAGTCTTATATCAAAAAGCGCCAGACTCTTCCACAGGGCAAAATAGATCCCATGTGTTGAAAGAATTTAAAAACGAAAAACGCAAGTGCACGTACGGAACAACACGACACACCAGCCTTTTTTTCTTTTTTTAAGAGACCAGTCACGATTTGTCAGCCTTTAAATACGTCACGACGTGTCGCCTACCATGAATTTGTGATTTGTGACAGCTTCGTTTCGAGCCGTCCTCGCTTGTTCTGTGTAGGACTGTATAGGATTGCATGATTCAGATAGGAAATTACTCGGGGCTAAGTGCCCCTGTATTTTTTCAAGACCTCCTGAGATCTTTACCTTTCCTCTAATCACCATAATGTACTCAAAGTACCTAGTGCTCAAAGAGTGTCATACTATTGATGTACTCTTATGCTATCCTCCCATTTCTAGCCCCTTGCCACACACCTCCCATGGGCCCAAACAAACTTGTTGGCTGCTCGCGTTTTGCGTGTGGGCTCGCGGTAGCAGACGATTCGCAAAAGCCTGTTGTTTTGGACGCAGTCATCTCCACGCTCTAACGAAAAGTACTAATTCCACTGCATCGCTTGGGTGACAGCTCTGAATTCTAATTAGAATTAGTGGGCTGTTGATGCATGTAGCCTTTGCACTCTTCAATCCTCTTGAAAGTTTCAACGGTCTCGAGAGGAAGGATGAGGGTGGTGAGATGGTGGAGGCGTCAGTGACTGACACATAAAGCGAGGTAACTCTGTGACGAGTGGCGGATGAGATGCAATTCTTGCAGTTTCACGAATCACCATAAATTTGTGGCTGAGAACATAGGAACTGTTGCAAACTTGTGATGTACAATAATTAACACATGGCTTTAGTTTCGTCAACTAAACACTTGTCCAAGTGCAGATGGCCGGTAAAGTCGCAACCTTCATTGCTAGAAGATGGAAGTTAGTTGCATTCCCACCCAGCACCCTGCGAAATGCTAATCTTCACCTGAAACCCTTTTAATTCGTATTTCAAAAAAATATTTTGCTCACTTGTGTGCATGTGTGTGTGTGTGTGTGAGTGCGTGCGTAGGTGCGTGCGTGCGTGCTTGGCTGCGTGGGCGTGTGAACCGAAGAGAAAAAAATACCAAAATATATTTTGAAGACAAAATTTGATGCCATGAGTCGAGAGTGTCCGACATTCAGATCATGAGCGGAAACCAGGTCAGTGTCTGTGCCTGTGTAGGGGTGCGTATTCATCTTTGAAAAGGTAGAAATAGGTGCGTATTCATATGTTCGTAACTATAAGGATGTCTGTATATGCGTATGTAATAGATTTGTGGGTCTGTATGTAGGGGGAGGGGATAGAATGTTGATGTGGGATTTGTTGCAATAAACACGCTGCATGCAGCTTTAACCTTTACGTATCGGGAGTGATTTGCTACTTGCCTGGACGCCGAGGTCACAGCGTTAGATCTCTGTTCAAAGACGGTTACATATCTAGTTACATGCATTATTATCACCAACATGAGACTAATTAGTTAATCATTACGGAGATATTAATGATTGGTATTACGCCTTTTCTTCTCATTAAATAAAAGATTTAAGAAGGGCTCCAATTATTATTTAACGAAAGTACTGATCAGGGCCCGTATACAAGAAACCCTAATAGCTTACTTATTTCAGAACAGCCGCAATGACAGGAATAAGTTCTTTGAAAACATGCATGAAAACCGAATAGCTTATTTTCCGTCGTTATTCAGCAATAATTTGGTCGTCCCAGGAGTGAATAGCTTATTCGCCGAAATAGGATTTTTTCAGACAGAAAAAAATCCTTTATTCGGGAATAAATTGAGTACAGTTTACCTGTATATGGAGCCGAAAGTGCTTTCAGCAAGGAAAACACGTAACTGTATGATAGGCTCCCTCATCACAAGAGTGACGTCACAGGAGCATGAATTTAGAAAACAATCATGCGTTTTCCGCAATCATCCGTAATTGTGTGCATGTGCGTGCGTGCGTGCGTGTGGTGCATGTGCACGTTTGAGTGCTCGTGCACGCGTGTGAGAGAGAAGTAGAGGGGAAGTGAGGAAGAGGGGACTGACAGAAAGTGTGATTATTTGTTTTCGGAGTAGGGGCTGGAGGGGGCGGAGTGTTAATGAAACGGGTCTCATCCACAAACAGTTATGACGTGTACATAAAAACTGAATCATGATTTCAGGAGGACCTGTCATAATTAGTTGTAGGCGATCATCGGACTTTCCAGAAACATGTCTTCTCGTTGAAACCGAAAACGAAAAAGAACGAGAGAATGAGAGAAAGAGAGAGAAGAGAGAAGAGACAGAAAGAAAAAGAGACAGACAAGAGAGAAAAGACAGAAAAATACATTAAAAGACAGAAACAGACAGAAAAAAACAAAGAGAAAACGAAAGAAGATAAGTATAGGTAGGAATGCAGTCGGGAAAACAGGAAAAAGGCAGTGAGAAACGGATGATGACTTGTTAAACATTCCATGTTAAACTTTCTTTATTTGGCCCACATTACAGCAGTTCTAACGAGCAGTTGTTGATATTTTATGATCCACACAATTGATGTCGCGTGATCTAACAACAACAACAAAAAATTAACAATAATAATCTTACACTACGTAAATATAGGAACTACTTAAAGAATTGCACGCAGGAAACGCCTTGTCATAAGTTTTAAGTGGCATCCTTAGCTCGTTGCATCTACGCACATAAATATATATTTGTGTGTTCGAGTTCAGCTGCAGCTGCTTAACAGGATATCCTTATATGACATAAGCATGACCCCAAACAGCCACGATAACATGTTTATTGTTTACTTTGACATGTGGCCTTTATCCTTTAGCATCTTTCCTCTCCCTCCCTCCTACCTCCCCCCCCCCAGCTTAGCTGTAACGCGTCCTTGCTACAGATACAGATGTCCGTGGTCGGATCCCGTGTTCGACTCACATACTTTCTTCACGTGGCGTCAGCTGGGCCCGTACCGTCATCTTGGGTTTTTCTTCTGGCACTCCCGTTCCATCTTTCTTTCTAATGCCCCAGTACCCTTCAGCACCGCATCCTCTCCTCCCCCTATCGTGATTATCGTGATATAGCCTTTGTTGGGCAGAGTAAATAATAAACCAGCAACCGGACATGTACACGGTGAGGTTTGGTGAACTGGGTCGCACATTCGTCTGGTTAAGAAGAAAGTCAAGACCGTTACTAACTTAAACGTCTTTGAATGCAGTCCGGGCATGATGCTTGAATCTGCCCCTTTAGTCACAAAACTGCTCGTAACACCCGTTCATCCACTGTACTTTTTGTTCACCGTTTATGTATAAAGAAGAGTTATACGAGTCCCATACAGTCCAGCCCTGTGTATTTTACGCGCACCTTTACTTACGAAAGCCTGCCCTCACCCAGTATTCATCACAACCGAATAACTGACTTATTCCTGTCATATTCTAGACTAAATGCCTTGAATGTTCCATGCACGAAACCGAATAGCCAATTTTCCCTCGTTATTAGGTCGTCCAAGGGGCGAATAGCTAATTCCAAGTTCGCCAAAACAGGGTATAGATTTAGTACAGTTCACATGCATACGAGGCCTGGAATCTATTTTAATGAGGGGTGCAGTTCTACAAACCGTCTTCTTCTGTCCTCATTCAGCAAATGAGCCTGTAATAAATATTTGTGTGGGGTGTTCGAAAGATCGAGCCCAAGCCTGTAGCCGTTATACAACTTACTGTGGTAGTCAGTACGTGTAACCGTTATACAACTTACTGTGGTAGTCAGTACGTGTAGCCGTTATACAACTTACTGTGGTAGTCAGTACGTGTAGCCGTTATACAACTTACTGTGGTAGTACGTGTAGCCGTTATACAACTTACTGTGGTAGTCAGTACGTGTAACCGTTATACAACTTACTGTGGTAGTCAGTACGTGTAGCCATTATACAACTTACTGTGGTAGTCAGTACGTGTAACCGTTATACAACTTACTGTGGTAGTCAGTACGTCTTTTTGTGGCGAAGACGACTTAGTGCGTTAGAGCAGCGGTTAGAGGTCACGAATTGAACGGTTTTCTCTGTGAAATTATGGAAACTAACAAAGGAGAGTTGTACACTACTTTTCGCAAGTTATTTTCCTTTGTCACATCGTATTTAACGTGTAGCGTCGTACCAATATACCTCCTGTGTGCACTGGATCTGTTTGAAAAACAAAGATTGTTTTAATAATGTTTTGTAGCATATTGAGCAAGCACGCTTTCTGGGGCGGTCTGAGGGACCCAGAAAGTTTTCTATTTTATGTAACTGTAGTTAGTTTTGTCCACGGACATTGAAACTTTGGTGGTCGTTGCCTGCGACTAAGGATTAATAACTGACACTGTTTCGATCGCTGGGCTGTTGTCCAACGATCCAGGGCTGGCTTGCATGAGCGTTCCTATCTGCACTTCCCTTCATAACAGCGGCCGTAAGGTCCATTCGCGCTGTGTATTTTACGTACACTTTTACTTACGAACAGGAGATAAGAACGCTTATGCAAGGCTACCCCCTCCCTCAGAGCTGGCTTGCATGAGCGTTCGTAGATGCTCTTCTGGTCTTAGGAGTGGTAGTAAAGCCCATTTGTCCTCTGTATTTTATGTACACCTTTATGTATGAACAGGAGATAAGAACGCTCATGCAAACCACCCCAGGAAAAGACGAAAAGTCTTTAGACTAACTGTGTTGTACCATTAGTGTTGACCCGATGTTGGTCTTTTATTTAACACAACAAGAATGCGAGAAACTGTCTAGATTTCAAGCACTATATTGAAAGCTTGGGAGAGACATGAGTTTTTTTTAAAGCAAGTACAATGTGAGGGGTAAAATAATTCTATTCAGTTTTTTTTCAGTGTAGGAGGCATAAGTATCTGTGCACCTTAATCACCTTCCTGCAAGTTACCACTTCGGGCTCGTTACGGTGCGTGGCTGGACGCTCGTTGTCAGTTTGCGGTAAACGGTTTGTTGTTCGCCCAGCGATACACAAGACGCGCCTTGAGGTAATGGTTACTATAACAACGGCTACCACCGCTGGCTATGCAAAATTGTGTCTTATGCGCAGTTTCTCGAGTGTCTGAAGACTGAGTGCTGATATAAAGACTATCCTGCCACTTCACGTATACCAATCTACATATACATACGTAGGCTTAAGAGTTTGAATCCGAGTTTTCCTTCAGCAACACTTGAATCAGGTTAACGTGCCTTTCTGACTTCACTGTCAATCAGGCGATGTTACACGCCATATAGCGACAAAGGATGAATATAGTGTGTTTTACAGGTTATAGGGCGAGAGAGGAGCAATAAATTGAGGTTCTACATGTTAGCGGGAGGAAGTCAATACAGTGACTCTGCACTGTCATCCCCACACCCCACTCACTCATGCAAAAGTGGCATTTCCGCATTCGTCCATACTGAAGTAGACATCTTAAAACTCAGCACACGAGGTCACAATATTGGGTTTCCCCTTACAAGGCCAAGAGGGAAGCAATAACTATTTGAAGTAATATTAAAGTAACTTCTTATAGAGTCTACACTACGGCTTGAGTTAAATAGTATAATGTTAATTCTCTACCACTTTGACAAAAGCTTTTGTGTACGTTAATCTACTGTTTTCTGCTGTTCTTGAGTATTCTACCACAATAGTCATATTAATTTCCATGTAGCTACTGGTCCGTGACGTTACAGTTAGCGAGAGGGGATCGGAGTATTCTTGGCTGTGGTGCCTGTATAAAGTACTATGCACAGAACCAACCATTTTGGATTTTTTTTTACAAATAACCGTCCTTTCATCTAAGCCCACGCAGGCTACTCTGCTTGATCTCCAGAAAGCAAATGCAGATTTTAGAGCCATGGGTGGGTTGCGAAAACGTTCGTATCTGCTCTCCCGGTCTTAAGGCCAGGACCGCCTCGGTGGTCTAGTGATTAATGCGTCCGCTTCCGAGGCGGGAGGTGAGTAGTTCGTAGCCCGGTTGAGTCATGCCTGCGACTTAAAAATTGACAATGACCACCTTTCATCCCGTTTAGCGCATAAACACGGGCTTGAACTTATACATGTAAACAGAAGCCTTACCTAATGCCAAACCCTAATCTTTCCCCTTCCCCCCATCCCTCCAAAAAAAGCGTAAGCTAATATGGATTTCGACTCTGGGACATTTAACCGTGAATCCAAGGTTTTTACCACTCAGTTATCGATCACCACGGATTGGCATATACCGCAAGGGAGATAATCAAGTTAATAATAACTTTTTTTTATTAAATAAATACAGCTAGTGCTCGGAAACAGTGATTACAAATGTAAGAGAGATTATCTCTTACAGCAAACACAGTTACAATAAATTCAATTGAAAGATAACGCATTTGCAAGCATACTATTAGCGGGAAGGCCGCAGTCTGCCATGTTAGCAGTTTCGCTCAACGTGTCCGACCCAGACCAGCAGAACATCGAACTTTGCCCTAAAAACTAATCTGCGGGGTTTCCAGCAGTTCGAAAAAAAACTACCTGACAGGAAGTTAATTGCAGATGAAGCTGACCTAAAACATTTTTTTATTAGGGTGAACAGGCATTGTGCTTTCTTCTTCAAGCAGATAAGAATTAAGGACTGATATGAAATACTAATCTTTACTGCAAGTATTATTAACTGATGGCACCAGTCCTGCAAGTTAAGGGGAAACACTCTTTAAATGAAATTTTATCAAATCTCAGTCACTAACATACGTGAGGAAATAGTTATCAAAATAATGCGACAGTACTGAGACTTTCACTTTATGTCTGCTAACTGCTGGGGAAAACGGTCAGTACAGTAAAACCTCCAATATACGACTTTCAAAAAACAGCCAAAACCAGGTCTTATAAGGGAGGGGTAGCTGCACTGAACCGTTAGTAGATTAAGGTACATGTACGGTGATGGATGGGGTGAGAAATAAACACATCTGCATGTACGTTATCATGGCAGTCAACTGCAGCATATGTTTGTTTTGAATTTTTTTATATTTACGTCTGCACTCACGTTAAAATCGTTTTTTTTCGCATCTCAGTTACTGAGATCACACGTTAGTGTGACCAGTCTCTACCCACTACCTACCCCTCACAACTCGCAAAGTTTATATTGGGCGAAACATTTCAGCCACTGACTGTCTGGTGAATCGACCGAAACAGAGGCTAAAAAATAGAATATGAAATAAGACTTTCAGGAATGAATTACAACAAAATCTGATATAATCTATTTGTCCTTCTGTGAAATGTCGAAAAGACACGCAAGTCGTTTGTTGTACAAAACCGTCACTTCCTTCAGTCCGTTAGGCGCAAAGTCGTAAACGGATGTTGGATGCAATATTTATTGTCGACTTCTCTTTGTTGCTTCTTTGTTAGGAGCACTTTCATATCTCCGCTCAACCAGGGAAGTCGTATACTGTGCAAAACAGGCTACTTTTGTCGGTCGTTGGTCGGGTTAAGGAGGGAGTCATAAATGGGAGGTCATTTATATAGTAAATGGTCTCCTTCAAAAAGTTTTAGGTCGCATGCTGCAGGGGGAGGTTGTATATGGGAAGGTCTTATAAGGGAAGTTTTATTGTATTGTCAGTATATTAATGTCAAAGGGTTTTTTTTTATAAAAGCTTACCATTGGACTCAGCCAAGTGACAAACTGTAAGACACGTCGGCTGCTCTTAGAGTTTTTTTTTACGACAACAACAACACTAAACAAAAACCAAGAGGGTGAGGAAGAAGTTCGATCTGTGATTCTTATACCACGGATGACGGGTATAATAGAGGACGACCAGAATTTCTTTCACCTCTTCCCTTACTATCTCCCACGTATGTATGTTGTAGAGTTTGTTGTGTCGTTTTGAATTATACATGCTCCTCCGGGATTAAGAATAAATCTTGTCTTGCCTTGATTTTGAAATAGTGGAAAACAAACGAGAAACGTCTTGTTTATAGCACCCTTTTGGTACTTGTGTTTAAAACTCAAGAATGACTTGATCGTAAAATGAAAAGTTGCTGTTTGTCGTATATGCAGAATTTTCACCAAATTAGCAGTTGACACGTCCAATATGGCCTTCCACATCAGATGACACCCATGATGTTGGGTTCTACTTGTAAAGACTTTCACACAATATTCATTGGTTTATTCGGTGTTTGGTCCCCCCCCCACTCTCTCTCTCTCTATTTCTCTCGCTCTCTCATTTGCACGTACACACGCTCAAGAACACCCTCAAACACACGCACATGCACACAGCGTTAAATTTCCAGTCGACGAAGTTCTTGCTCCGAAGAAACCATGTTTGGCTGCATGGCCGGTATGCCGGTATAACATACGGGAAACAGGTATGGCAGTAAAATATAGTTTTCCATACCGGTATGGCTTTCCGTACCTGTACCCACCTTTGTATGGCACAACTCTACTGGGAAAAAATTTTTCGAGAGCGGTACTTGAACGTACACATGAGGGCCTGCGTTCTGAAGGCCACCGGGTTTATTTGCCAATATACATTTCTTTCTTTTTGGCAATAGTTTTCTTCTGCCTTACTTATTATTTGTACAATTTAAGTTTTTGTTTCTATTTTGCTTTTTCTGTTCTTCATTAAATGCAGTGAAACTGTCGAAATACGCAATAGAGTCTGCCATTACACGTAAGAGACACTACTCCAGCGCAAAATGTTTCACAAAACTGGTTTCTTGTACTGCTTTCGGTGGCTGGTTGGTTGGAGCTTAACATCTACTCGCAAACTAGGTGCACATCAGGACAGAGTTGCTTAGACACACACACACAAAACAAACAATCTGTGCAGTACAACAGAAAAAAAGATAAAAGTAAAGTTCTTAAAGGTGTTGTCCAAGACTTTTTCATTAGGGCTTTAAATGTGCATGTAACTTTGTATGCACGGGTGCCTGGTAGGTGAGAACTAGACGAAATAACTTTAAAGTTAATGTAGACTGCGTGCGACCAGGGTTGGCTTGCATGAGCGTAACTGCTCTTCCGGTCATATAAGTGGTCTAGCCAGTTCACTGTGTATTTTACGTGCAGCTTTACGTATGGGCAGGCAATAAGAACCCCGATGCAACCCACCCAGGACTGAATTGCGTTTGTGTCGTAAAGATGGATACATATACCTTGCTTACAATTTTGGAAAGTTCATAAAAGCTCACCTCGCTAGCAGACAGCTTGCTTAAGTCTCTTCAGACGGGGTTCAAATACTGGAAATGTTTTCTTGGCAATTCCAGCATTAGAATCAGATTTAAAACGGGTCTAAGCTCGCCTTTGTTTTACTTTGAAAAGATCGCCCCGATTAATAACAGCTTTTAACCAGATTTATAGCTTTTGCATGTGGAAAGGAGATCCTTAGCTCGACAGTGGATGAAATCACTGTCACAGCCGGCTGGAGCGCTTCCATTATATGCAGTTTCCATTTGAGTTAGATCCTGCCCTGTGAACAGTCCTGAAGTGATCTCTTTCAGCCTGTGTTCGTAATCTGGACCTAGCATGCCTGCGTTTAGCAACTGCCTCGTCTGTCTTCCAATATTCTCACAGAAAAAAAACTACCCAGGATAATATGGAGCATTAATTGCCTCATCAGCCCTGTGGAGACAGAACAGGGTATCTGAACATGTGGACCACGGCAGCAGCTCTTCTGGTGTGAGTATTCTGTGAGTTTTGTGAAGTCGGGTTTCTGAGTGACGCATTTCCTCACACCCTTCTTTCTCAATATATATATGTATGTGTGTATGTGTGTATGAGACAGAGAGAGAGAGAGGGAGCGATGAAGGGTAAGATGAAAGAGAGAGAGAGAGAAACAGCGAGATGGATTGAGACTGACAGCAGACAGAAGGGGAGAGAGGGGGAAGAGCGGGAAGCAGGAAGAGGGGATGAAGGGAGGAAAGCGGGGAGGAGCAGGAAGAGGGTAGCTGAGTGATACTGAGCTTCCCGCAGTCTGTCTTCCTCATCACTGGATACATAGCCAGGAAATAGCTGTTTGATGAAAGGACAGTTCAGTGACCTGCTGAAGGCAGTTTCTCATCACGAGTAACTATAGTGACTGACAACGAGGGCTGTTCTGTTTGTGAGAAGGACTGGACAGGGGAGTTACTAAACTGGATGCAAGGATTAGGCTTAAGGACTGAAAGCGCTATCACAAATGCTCAGCTGAAAAGAAGGCAATGAGCAAATAAAACCACCTCCACAAAGAAAAGACAGGAGCAGACAGCAACAGCAGCAGCAGCAGCAGCAACAACAACAACAACAACACTGTCGTGGGTTTACAACACTAAATACCTGATGACTATGAACTAGATGATAGAAAAATCATGGAACATCGTGTATAAGAGTATCGGTGCGTTTGTAGGTGTATGTAGCGTATATGCGCGCATGTATGGATATGTGTACAGTTATGTGTACAGTCAGTAGAAAGGAGAGTAGGTGTGTGAATGTGCGCATGTATGCTGCGTGTGAGTACGCGAGAAGACGTGTGTAGAAAGTGAGGAGATTTAACAAGTGAGCAGATGTGTGTAACAAGTGAGAAGACGTGTGTAATAAGTGACCAGATGTATGTAACAAGTGAGCAGAGGTGTGTAACAAGTAAGCAGGTGTATGTAACAAGTGAGCAGATGTAGGTAGCAAGTGAGCAGATGTTCTGCAACAAGTGAGATGTTCTGCAACAAGTGAGATGTTCTGCAACAAGTGAGCAGATGTATGTAACAAGTGAGCAGATGTTCTGCAACAAGTGAGATGTTCTGCAACAAGTGAGATGTTCTGCAACAAATGAGCAGATGTGTGTAAATAGCGAGCAGATGTTCTGCAATTGTGGTATTCTGTACTGATACTGGGTAGCTGGTCTTTCTTCTGCATTCTCTTTGGTGGATTGTCTCGTCTGGTGGGGAGGAACTTTTGCTGGTCGATCTTAATGCCGCCTAGTTCAAACAACTCTATTTATCTCTACCTTGTAAGGTTCGCTTAATTCCTTACTGTTTCAGTTTTATATATTTTGGTTGTTTATTTTACCATGCTAATATATTTTTCCTGTAGCCTGTTGGATGTGGGTTTAGTAGTTTACATACCCGCCCCCTGTTTTTGAATTTTATATTATTTAGCTATGTCTAACATTTAGATGGACATTTACTACCTACATTGACAGTTCCATAGTATATTCCCATGTCTTCTTCGGAGGGTTCAGAGAGGACTTTAGACTTAGGACGAGGTTGTAGCTGTTTAGGCTACACCCCAGACTAGAATGGCGCTGACTGTAGTCTTAAGGGCTTGTTGAGCAGAAGTGGCAGATGAGTGGACAAAATGTGTCACACAGCAGGAGGCACAAGGCAGCGAGTTACGCCACGTCAAAATCTGCCACAAGACGCAGCAAGAAGACAGATCAACAAACGTCGCCAGCGGACAGCGACACAGCTCAACTCCTAGATAATTAAAAATAAATGTCACAGGACAAAAATTCACGTGTTCATATAACTCCCTGTAGTCTAGATCTCTCTGGGTGTAGGTTGAGGTAGGGTGGGGGTGGGGTGTGGCCACATCGCGGACGGAAGCACAGAAAGTGCCGTCATTTAGACATCAGTCATCGAGTTGAACCTTAGCAGTGCGTGCGACCTTGACCTACATGTGATGTTAAACACTTTGGTGCCGCAGGCCTCCTAGCTCGTGCCACTCCGGCTGACGGGGCTTTTTAGCTTCTTTTTTTCAAAAATTCATTAAAAATGCCCCCAAACAATAGAAAAGTGATTTAAACTTGGTTGCAAACATTAGTAAACAAACAAAACTCATGTCTTACTGTGTTTCTTGGACCTTGTTCCGTAATTTATAAATCCTTTGATGGAAACACAACTGAAGTTGAAGTAATCCAAAAGTCCTCACGATTCCTTATACACAGTCTGTTCGATACTATTTACACCACGTGCTCGCTCGTTTTTCTCTTCGTAATCACTCTCTTGGGCCTTTCAGACACAAATACTCTTGTCTTCATCCGCTTTATCATAGTAAATTTGCAAAACAATGTCATTTTCCTCATCAGCGTGTCATTTGAAGAGTACATCTAGCATTTCTCAAGTGACAGGGCACGTGTGGATACGCACTTCACAGCCTTTTTTCATTCGCTTGGAATTGTTGATGGTTTCTCCTCGCATTCCTAACCACAGACCCAGAGAAGCTTTCAGGGTCAGCCTCGTTCTGTTGAGTTAGCGAGATCTAGTATTTCACTTGTGTGCGTTGTATTTAGTGACACGATGATCCAGATCAAATGTTTTCTTGCAAATTTTCACATACGCTTTTGTATATGACAAATATTGAAAGCAGATACTGATCCTCCGATGCTGACAAGCAGGCATCCCCAAATTCAGACGGCACAAATCTGCATAGAAGCAGCCGCTGGTAATAATTTCTGATGCAAAACTAATATCCTGGAGGTCAAACTGGGGAATGTGGTATTACCGAGGCTGATGTAATCCGCAGCTTCACAGGCCTTCGCCGTTGTAACTTACTTTGGTGCTTTGTCTACTGCCAGAGAAGAAGCGGAAAAAAAGTCAGCCGTTTGTTTGTTTGTTTATCAAATTATATACCCATTGAAACTCAGTCACCTACCTATCTTAATATTAACCGACGTGCTTGAAGCATACACTGCAGCTGTAAACGCTGGGCCGAAAGAGTTAAAATCGAAATGGTATCCAACGGGCATCAGTAAATGTGAAAAGTACAGACTAGCTGTCCTAAAGCAATCTTGTCGCTTTCCTTTTATTGCAGTGGACTTTAATTGGCGTCTTCATGAAGAAAGCAATTAATAATGAAAAGAAAGAAAGAAAGAAAGAAAGAAAGAAATCTGGCGCAAACAAATTTCTTGACAGAAGATTCGAAGTAATGGCCATATCTTCAAATCAAACGTTATGCCCCGCTGTCGCCAGTATAGAGTAAGTATTTGTCCTGTAATCGACGCTCGATGGCAATTTGTTTACTTGTAATCATCCCCACGAGAGAGAATATCAAATATCTGAGATGTATCAGTTGCAGTATTTCCGTCTGATGACCATTTTGCGCGCCTAGTCATACATATATAATGTCAGCTTGGTGGCTAGAAGAAACAAATTGTTCTGGCAAAAGTTTTCACATGAATGCTTGGCGCGAAATGTGTAGGTCCGGTGTTATTTTAGTGTGATATAATAAACAAACACACTGCCAGCCATACACGGACTGTTTACGACTCGAGGAGTTTCAAATAAAATTAGCTCTACTGCTCCAGCATACAATGGCTAAATCTGGACAAAATACTTCCTGTGTAACTTGTTCAACCCCGTTCTCCCGACGCCAGTCTAAATCTCTCTCTCCCGACCCTCTCGGAAGGCAAAATGAGGGGTGTGCGGGGCGAGGACTGCCAAGACGATGCACTAGCTGACCATTGTTCATCACTGATGAATTGTGATGGCTTGTGGGGGGGGGGGGCACTCTGGCTTTTACCCTCAAGCAACATTGCTATCCATTGAAGCTAGTTAACCGCTCGCGTGTATTACTTATTAGGCTGAATATAATCTGCCCCTCAACAGACCTTCACCGTTGTAAATCACCGAGGTCCTTGTCTGATGCCAGGGAAGGAGTTAAAATAAGTCAGCCGTTGGTTTGTTTGTTTATCAAATTATGTAAGGATCTCGCAAGGTTACTCCAACATCGAATGAGTGTTTTCTGACAACCGCGTGGACTATGTAGTTCCCTCTGATCTTTCTTTTCTCACTCACCAAGACTGTGAGCGTTGTTTGAGTTACCTACTGTTCAAACATTCTTTCCCCTTCCCCCTGTTATGATACCATGTGGTCTTTTATTGCCCTGCTGTTTATCTTAAAAAAAAAATCCCCTTTACTGTTGGAGATGATTATTATTGTGCTAACACGTGGGGGTTGTTTGATAGTTGAATAAGGAACCTCTTCAACAATCATCATTGTGATAACGCGCGTGTATGTGTGTGTGTGCGTGCGTGAGGGTGTGTGTGTGTGCGTGCGTGCATGTGTGTGTGTGTGTGTGTGAAGGGTGGGGGGGGGTGATACGGCATGGCGATTCTCTTCCTTTTTAGTCATTATAAGACGTGTAGACAAAAACTATACTTATACAACATTTGGTGATGTTTCTTTGATGTTCTTTTGCATGCTTGTCGATGTTCATGGAGTGTTTCGTAATATTTCTAAGGAATAACTCTTTTGCTAGCCCGTGCTCCATATGTCATGACCCTTGTGCTAACGTGATAAGTTCTGTGATGCCTGCCTTGCACCATATGACTTTCAGTCCATAACACTTGTGACAGTAAAATGTGTCTGCTCTCAGTTATGGGGCCAGACTGCTTGGCTCTCAAATTCTTATGAGAAGAAAAAAAAACGGTGGAAAGCAAGTTGTCCTTATCAAGCTGCACTGTTTCATTTAATCTTAAAATTTTCCTACAAAATTCTGGCTCGCATTCTGTTTGCTACACGTCTGCAAATGCGACAGTTTATTTTTCCAACAAACCACTTCAAAGTACGGCATTTGCCCGCGTTTTCTGTTTCTGTTGCTTATCTGGCAGATAACCTCTGTCTGTTTCTGACGGCAACTTGTCACACCTGCGTTTTGAAATGCCCGGATTAGACTTGTCAAGGGCTTGCCCTACTTCTGCCCTGCCATCACAGCAGCACGAAGGCTTATATGTCGTCTGGTTATGAATGAATTCTTCATAGCTGTCTGCTTAGCACAAATGGCGGGGAAATTATGAGAGTCGTTATTTTTCCGTTTTATAAAAATCTGCTTAAATGAACAAATGAATGAACCAGAAGAGAAGGAGCGAGGATGGAAAGAATATTAATTTTTAAAAAAATCCCAATTCGACTTTTGTGTACTCTTTAAACAGCATCTGTAATTATTTACTTTCAGCCATCCCTCGTGATCTCACATCTTACAGATAACCAGGACTACGGACCAAAGACGGTTCACGCAGCACGGAAGATTGCAAGCAGCGAACAAGGGGAGGCAAAATGCAGGTGTGTTGTCGAGAGCGGTGTGACCCGTGTAACGAGACGTTGATTGATTTGTGACGAACACCGATCAATCGAGAAGGTGGCAGAGAGGACTTGTTGACTTTCACGCACCAGCGACCTCTTCTCGCAGCCGAGGGAGATCTCGCACGAGCACATGGCAGCAGCGGCAAATAAAACCTGACGTTTAAAACCTGCGCGCGTGCGTTGATCAGTCCTTTTTATGGTAGGCAAAGCTTTAAGAAAAACCGAGTTTTGTTAGTCTAATTCATGTCAGAACAATATCTGGTCTGTTCTGACGTCCTGTCATCATGCTAAAAAAGGCGAAGTGTACACCGTGGCTGTCCTACAACTTAAGAACTGCCGCTAATACTCGACTATAAAATGAAATTCTTTCGCGCTTAATTGTTGGGAGAAAGCTTCACCCTCCGCGGTTTTCGGCAAAAGCTAAGAATAAACACTACGCCAGTGCTGAACTGCGGACTATTAAAAGTTGGAGGAAGTTATTTGATCTTGTGAGATATGCTGATCTTTGGTTGCAGGTGAAATGCATTTCTGAGTTTATGAGAGACTGTAAGTGTGTGGAGATGGAGGGGGCGTGCCTCCATGTGCGCGCGCTTGAGAGAGGGGGTGGGCGGGCGGAGCTCTTATAATCCTTCAGGTGAAATTGAAACATGGCCCCCGGGCGTGCGCAGAAGGGTCTGTGAGGAGACAAGGTCCGTGGCCAGCAGGTGGACAGAGCCGTGGCGTCAGACACAGCAAGGCCAGCTTTGTTGCAGTTGTCTGGGTCACACGTCAAGCCCGCCTTACATTCATCATCGACTACATCGAGGCTTCACCGTGTCACATGTCATGGGCCTTACCTGTAGTTCTACAGACCTGGCAGACAAGAAGTGGCCCAGATTTTCCCGCACACCTATCCTCTCCTCCCGTGCTTCCCCTACCCCAGCTTTCATTTTGCTCGTCCTTTCTCTCCCTCGTCTTCACCCGGCCACCTTTTGTTCATTTGCCTTCTTCTTTCTCGCAAACCGTCCTCCCTTCACTCGCAATCACCGACGAACGTAAGAAGAGTGTTTTATGCTAACTGCGGAACTAACTTTTCATAGCGTGATTTCGGATGCACGTGGTGG
>SMGT01016494.1:102361-114550 GCA_004794575.1 Lanistes nyassanus | reverse complement strand
GTTCACCCTTTAACTGTTCCTGTTCCTGCACGCTTTGCTAAATATGCAGGAGACATAAACACAGCACACAGCCAGCCGAAGTCACAGCTTATGCCTCAAGCAGACATGCAGAACGGAACACATCAGCGATGTTTTCAAGCTGTTTCGTGTGTTCTAAACTCTACCCCCATCCACCCCAGCTCAACCCACCCCACACATGCGTTCTGATTTTGTGCTTCAGTCATTGTCTGCAAAATTAACAAATATTTCCTACTGCTTTCTTTTCTCATTTTAATTCCGAGGGAGCTTAAGTTACTCTGAGTAAAAAACATAAAAGGTAAAACAAATAATTAATACTTGGGCAGCATAAGGCCAAATCCTGACAGAGCGAGGGAACGAGAGAGAGAGAGAGCGAGTGCAATCGATTTGTGCATGTCTCCCCTGTTAATCAATTCACTCAGAACAAGGTTGCACGCTCCATATTTATCACCGCATGTGCGCTTACATGAGATGAATATCGACACAATTATTGCTCATACGCGCTCCAGGCCCCGTATGTAAGACAACCGAATACCTGACTTATACCTGTCATGGCGGATATTCTAAAATAAGTTCCTTGAATTTCCCTTGCACGAAAACTGAATAGCCTATTTTACCCTTGTTATTAGTAATAATTGAGTTATTCGGTCGGCCCACTAGTCAATAGCTTATTCTAAGTTCGCCGAATCAGCGTTTTCATAGACAGAAAAATCCGCTATTCGGGTATAAATATAGTCCCGTTTACATGCACACGGACCCAGGTACTTGAAGCAGAACAAGAAAATCGCTGTCTGCTTTTCTTGATTTCCTCGGGGCCTGGAAGTTCACCCCGTCAACCAGCTTTAGATGCTTTGCTTCAATGAGTTTAGTCAATTCTTCTTAACTGTGGTTACTAAACTGACATATTTCTGTCATTTATTCTTGTGTTTGTCAGTCTGTGGGTGGATTTACGTGGTTGCAGGTGTGTTTGCTAGTGTAAATTTCAGCGGGCCTGCGCGTAACAAAAAAGTACAAAAAAGGAGAGATGCCCCAGTTGTAAGGGAGATATAATGACACTAAAATCACTTCCTTTTTGAAATAATGTTACAGTAGTTGTTTCTGTCAGATATTTACCATCGGGTAGCATGATTTCTTAGCTATGGGAAGTTCAGGCAATAACATTTCTCTGGAAAAGACATTTTGATGTGGTGGGTGTCTATTATTTTGTAAAAATGACAGCTCGCATCACCGTAACAGTTCAAGTGTCATGTAGAACTGCTAAAGACGGCTGGTGTCAGATGACTGAATACGGCAGTACGTGAATAGCCTACAATATTCGCACTCGAACATCTATCACAAATGTCGTGCAGAAAACAGAGGGCAATCTCATTTCTAGCTGCTGCTGATGATGATAATGGTGCTTGATTCTGGGCGCGTCACTTGTGCTGTCTCATTGCTCCGATCATCAGATGGTCATCTGATTGCTTCATTTCCCAGGGGTGGGAGGGGGCAAGGTATCCTCGCTCCCTTCACCCATCCCCTTCCACTCTTGCTACTCACGCTTCCTTCCTGCTTTTATTGACGGCGGTTATGGCTGCTCAATAAAGTTAGCTTTACAAACGCAGCAGTATCACATTAATGCTCCACGTTAATTAATTAACGTTTCCATGGCTCTTTCACAGTGACAGCAAGGCGCAAACTCGACAGATCGATTGTGGGGGTTGGGGGGAGAGGAGGAGGTGGGTCTCCGCTGCCTTCTTCCAGGTTAATCTGCTGTTCAGAAGAGCTGCCAGTCGGGGTGGGCATAGCCGCAATGCAAATTTCATGCTCTTCAATTGCGCCCATATCGCCAGGCTCTGCAACACAAACTTACGCGAGGCTTGCTGTTGACTTGGGTAATACATGTACACGTGTATAAACTGACAGTCAATGGAGTGTTAATATTTGCATAGCGTCTCTTCGACACTTTTTCTTGCCACTAATGCTGCTAATGTAGATTCTACATGCATTGCACAGATAGAAAACATCATGATCCAATAAAAGGGCGCTTGGTGGCAGCCTTTTTCTTCCCTTTTTTTAGGGATGTGGGTCAGCCCTAAAAGGTGTTGGAATTATATGGAAAGGCACCAGAATGCGGCATTGTATTCCGAAACTCATCTGGATGATTTGTTCTGCTCGTAGTCCCTCAGCACACCTGCGAAGGGAAAGGATCCATTTCTTTGATTTTGCTTCTTTGACTCGAATTTTACGAAAAAGAAGGGGAAAAGGATTTAAAACTGTTCCTTTTTGAGACGCGGTTTTCAGCCAGACCAAAACCACTCTATCTCTATTTTGTCTGCGAATTACAAAAATAACTCATCTTCATTCATGTGTCATTCGTCCTTCTTTCTAAATTGGCATTGGCTGCTTTGTTCTTATTACCCTCATGCCGGGTTTCCTCGTATCTCGATGGAGCCTTTTGTGCCCTTCACACTTAACGGAATTTAAGTTTAACGTTTTTGTTTGTTAATGACACTGACCATGACAATGATCATGACAATGACAATGACAATGACAATGACAATGACAATGACAATGACAATGACCATGACAATGACAGTGACAATGACAATGACAATGACAATGACCGTAACTCTTCTTTCACTCCTGGGGGTGTGCAGACTTGTAAAAATTAAACAATACGAATTGCTTCACCGAGATAATTTATAGCAGAATATGAATAGACGGACGGACGGACGGACGGACAGAGTCTGCAATCCAAAGACTAGACTTTCCTTTATTTTCAACGCGGTAAAGTGCATAAACGCGAACGTGTTCTTATTAAATCAGTATTTCTATGAAATGTCTGTAGTTGCTGTCTCTGTACGTAGTCTGAAGTCCTAGGTTTGCAGCAGTGGACAAATGGACCTGAAAATCGGTCCTAGTTGATGTCTTTATCTTGTTTCCCCCGTGCAGGTGGCGATGGTGGGAACTTTTTCGAGCAAAAAATTGATTCTTAATTCTTTCTTTCTTTCTTTCTTTCTTTCTTTCTTTCTTTCTTTCTTTCTTTCTTTCTTTCTTTCTTTCTTTCTTGTTGGCAGTCCTACAAAATGCCACGATGCCACGCTGTGGAGAGGTTAGATATCAACCTAAGAACGTCAACTTCTACAGACCCCCATTTATTGTCGTCGTGAGTGCAGTCTCTCTACCGTGGATATCCAGCTTCCTTTTCCGTCGGCTAATTTTATTTTAATTGCTGCGCGCACGTGGCGCATTCTAGAACGTCGTCGAGAAGCGAGACTCTCTCACATCCCAACACACACAACAGCGAAAGCAATCCTCCACAGCCTGCCCCCTTCGCTCTCCCGACAACAAATGCAACATTGATTTCTCGGCTCGTGTTGCTTTGCGCTAATTGGCAATTTGTAATACAAAGAAAAATAATATGATAATAATTTACCGACAGCATAATAGTATGACCATACGCCTGGAAAAGGATTATCACCAACCAAATTTCCGGGCGAAGCACTCTGCCTGCATTGTCAAAAGCAGACGAGAATAGAAATGGTGTCCAATGCATTGTTTTCGTGTGTGTGTGTGTGCGTTAATAAGCACAGGGTTGTCGCGACGGTTGTCTTATGCCGCTGTATGCTGTGTGCATTGTCCGGAGTAGATTGTGATAAGGATCCTTTCAGAAGTATTATGTGGGTGCACATGCTTAGCGTGAACCTTTTGCAACTAGTTTCAATTTCATTTTCATCTCTTACAGTGTCTTCATTCACCATCTGCATAGTTTTGTGTGGGTGAACGATCAGTCAGATTTATTTATAGTTTTCCTGACGTCTTTCTAGATACAATGGACTTGCTCTGTCATCGGAATAAAAGTGCAAACCCACTGTTCTGGTCTCTGACGTCAGAAATGTGCTCGAAGCGTGGGTTCGAATGAAAATTGTAGGCGATATGTGTTGTCCTGAAGCTTAGTATAGATATGATACGTTACAGACTATCATCCTGCAGCTTCCGTGTCCGCATCCCATCTGTTAATTTTTTCCTGAGAGTTACTGCGCTCTAGCTCTAGCGCGGATTTCTGTCCCGACTTTCGCCAAACAGGAAATATAAGGAGTGCGTCAGGTCTTGTGGGTTTTTACATACAACGTTCGTTAGTATTTCCCGAGGCTTGAACGTCTTTGTTTCGGGTCCCATCTCTGGCACACCTGTTGATCTTTTTGAAGGATTTCCCATGCATGTAACTTGCTGTGTCAGAAATTCTGACTTGTGAATGACCTCACATTTCCGTGTCATGATGCTGTGCTGTCGACGCTTAGTGTGAAATTGTTAAAAGTGTCGCGAGCTTCAGTACACGCTCATCACTTCCGAATGTCAAATAATATCATTTCATATTTTTTCAGGAACATGTAAGTAATTAAAGAAGCTGTGAGCTGTAAACGTTCAGAGGCAAAAAGGGCCTTTTTTCACACTCCCATCCCTTTCCCCCACCCCGTCCGATACACGAATTGCGCATGCAGGTCGACGGACACATTCGTCCAACGTTTACAAACTATACGCATTAGCACAAAGACTTGCATAAACATGTTTACACCCACTGATAAAGTAGGCTCAGAAGACCATACTCGACTAGCATACATCCTCATCCACTGCTAATAAAAAAATCAATCTAATTTAGATGTACATATTCAGCTTACACGCACCTGCACGCACGCACGTACATACGTACGCGCGCGCGCGCACACACACACACACACTATACTTTGACCTTACATGTTTCGGATGACAGATATCTATTTAAACTATTTTTCGCTGCATCTATTAGTCTCGTGACTTTCAAACCGAAGTGTTCTCACTATCTCCCATTGCCTTTCCAGTTCACCAGCATCATAGTGGAGGATTGATTTTGCGCACCGCCGACTGTTTTGTAATAGAAACATTAATTTTGTTACACTCACAAGAAAACTTATCCGCACACACACGCGCATCAACTGCACGCGTTACTAAGCAAAACCAACAGCCAGCTTGCGCCCTCCGCTTCCCCCTCTCACCACCACCTCCAACACAAAGTTAATTGACATGTAAACACTACTGCATCCTTTGCAAAGCATACACCAACACGGCAAGCGTGTGCGCAGATTTACATACAGGCGTGTGCATGCACAATACACAAGCAGCCACGCATGCAAAACTACGCGCATTCAATCACACAATTGATATTCCCTCTTTATTACAAAATAATAAGTATTCCCCTATATATTCCATCTAAATCCCTTCACCAACAATTCCGTCCCTTGCACGAAATCACTGGGCGTCAGATAAAAAATGCTTTCCTTCCAAGCAGCATAAGCCAAGGAGTCAACTAGCTGTCAGGGCCGCCGTTTAAAGCAAACGATGTCTGTCAATTTTCATCTCCTTCCCGACCTAGAAATATGACCCTGTCAAGAGGACGACACCTGCTGTGTGCTGCGCGTCCAGTCTGGACCACTGCAGCAGTTCGTCTGTTGCAGACCTGAACGGCAGTCCATGCCTATGCATTGCACGGGTGTCGCGCCGCTCGTGCATACCAGTGTTCAAACGTAAGAGTTTTGACAGTTTTACGAGGATTGCCAGCACGCGAAACCATTAGGCCAGAGTTTCCGTAGTCGCGACGACTGCTTGAAGATTGCCGCCTATCGACCGCGTCGTCTTTTTGTCGTTTTGTCGTCGGATTTTCTTGCGAGCCCTTTTGCTCCGCCGTTCAAGGTGGCTGTCAGCTCTCTAAGCAAACATGCATACGTCACGAAGTGATTTCTTTTAGGGATCTGCTGTTGCACCCAGAATCTTTCGCTTTGCTTTTTGTTTTCATTTCCTTTTTGCAACATAATAATAATGGTAGCAGCAGCAGGCGATATTAGTGGAGTGTGATCGACTGCAGTGATCGATGGTATAGTTAGAAAGGTAACAATTTCTTTCACTTCAGCTTGCAGCTCTCGTGTATGAGCGAAACAGTCAAATTACCTAATATACACAATTATTTACTGTTCACTTTGGCTACATACCTGGATTTAATCAGCACATAAAAGCGTGAATCACATGCCGAACTGGGTGACCAGCTACATGTTCTGATTTCTTCATCAATGTATTCTCATAACGGCTGGGAAGCCATATGTCCTAGTTTGCACTTTTATTTTTCACTTTTGATTATACATCTGTTTGTTATCAGTTAAGTTTAGTCCTCTTTCCTCCGTGTGCAGCAAAGGCCTCGACAGTTGTCTTCCAGTCCCCGCAGTCTTTGGCGATCTTCTTGGCTGTTTTCCAAGACAGGTTGAGGGCTTTGAGTTCTTCCATCATGCTCCGTCTCCAGCTCTGTTAAGGACGCCCCCTTCTTCGCTTGCCTTGCAGGTTCCAGTTTAGCAGCCGCCGAGTGACGTGTTTGAGGTCTCTTTCCGCACTGTGCCTCCGACCCATCGCCATTTTCTTCTTCTGACCTGGATTGTAGCTTGCTGCTGGTTAGCCCTGGTCAGTGTTTGGCACTCCGATCTGTCGGACCGCTTGATGTGTAGGATCTGTCGGACCATTTGATTGTAGGATCATTCGGATCACTTGATTGTAGGATCGTTCGGACCACTTGATTGTAGGATCTGTCGGAGGCATTTCTTGATAAATGTTGTCATTGGGAAGTCAGAAAGTACGAACACGTCCATTTTCATGTGTTTATTATTCTTATGTATCATGAATTTGCGAACTTTTCTAACAGGCCTAACGGATCACAAGCTCGGAGTGTCCACGGAGCTCGCTCTGTGAACACACGACTGCTGTACGTATTGTGTCAGCCTGCACGCACCTGCTGCCACTATATCTGATTATGTTCCAATCCCTTCACTGTTGTCCCCATACAGATATCCATGTATCTAATTATGTGCGAGTGATGTCGGCACTCACTGCCAGTGTATGTACAGGGCGATCTTGACGAGCGAAACGCGATAAGACCGCGCCTAACTGCCAGACGGGTGTTTTGATGGTTTTCTTAACTTCGATTTCCTTCTTAAGCCCCTACTCGTTAAGTCTCGAATATAATGAAAGTTAGCACCCTTACTCTAATCTAGTCTTTAAAAAAGAAAGAAAGAAAGAAAGAAAGAAAGAAAGAAAGAAAGAAAGAAAGAAAGAAAGAAAGAAAGAAAGAAAGAAAGAAAGAAAAGGACTTGGAAGAGAATGACATTGAGCTACAACATCTGAATGTACCCACAACAAGTGTTTTGCTCCGTGTAAGAGAACATTCGGTCTGTTGTGGCAGTCTCTTCCTGATGCGGACCGCTCGTAGCAAAAAGGGTGTACGGGTAGCCCTACAAAACACTCAGAAATGCATTATGATGTAATCAGTCATGTCGCTCTGTCTTGGCTGCCACAGTATGTTGTTTGGATGTTCCAAAGTGGGAGATGCCATGACAGACCAAAACAGGTAAATACCGTACAGCTATCACTCTTTCTTCGTCCGTTGTGTGTTTGTTTGTGTGTTTGTAAGCTTGCATTGTGACGGACAGCGCTGAAACCTGGACACTCACGCAAGCTCGAGTTAAGGTGCCACCCGTAGGTCACGCCGGCTGTTCTACCCCCTGTGATGACTCAGACGTGGGGGAGGGGGAGGGGAAGGGAAGGGGTAGCATGATTTGGATGCCAGTGGAGAGATAATGAATTCTGCTTGGCAGTGATGCAGCCTTACAGGCTTAATGACGCGCTCTATCCGCGGGTTAGCGTGACCAGCCAGCGATGACTGAAAGGCTTTTGCATGTCGCGAGAAACGCGACTAAAAGCTGAGGGCGCCACCCTATCCTTACGTAATTCGTCACGGTCTGCTGGCGTGTCGCTGGCGACTCCCCCGTCCTGTTGATGCGTTCCCTGCCGGCCTCGCTGGCCTCCAGCCACAGGCCAGCTTAGAGGTTTCATGCCCACTCGGGTTCGTGGATGAGCTGCATGATTGTCCATATTTCCATCTGATACATAAAAATGGTCTAGGGTTTATGACGCCGAACAGATCCTTCGAACGCACGAAAAAGAGAACCTCAACCACCATCCCCATGCTAGCCAGGCAGGTAAATATTTATCTTATGAGAAAAACCACCTAAATATGTAGTGAGGTTACTATTGCTGTGGCAGATAACCGGAATATTTAGTGAAAACGACAAAACCAAAAGCAACAACAGAATCTCATTTCGGTCGAATTTAGACAACATGACTTTTTGCAGAGTATTTTTCGCACTTGTCGACGTAGTGAGTGAAAGAAGTGTTGAGGCTGTGTTAGGGACGAGGTGGCTGGTGGGGATAATAGGGTTGGTGGTGGAGGGGGTTGGTGGCGAAGGGGGTTGGTGGCGAAGGGGGTTGGTGGTGGAGGGGATGGTGTAATCTTTCGACCTGCAATCTTCTTTTATTGTAATCGGCCAGATAAGATATTGACTGTAATCAGTCTCAGCTGTCTATACTGTGAACAAGAAGTGTTCAAGTTTGAGCACTTATTTTGTTTCCGAAACAGAACGCATTTTACATTGATACTCTTTAGTGTAAAAAGTGTTCTGGTCTGTGTTCTCCAAACTGATCACACGGCTAGAAAAAGTATAGAGGAGTTCTGATAATGTTCCAAGTGTGTGTCATCAGCAAGTGTTCAGTCAATTAGGGGCATGCTAAGAACACTTAGAACACGTACCACACGTTACGTACTATTTACACACTTAGCACATATTTAACACTTACTGTAACACTGTTTACATGTAATTAGTGTTAAGATATTTAGAGTTTAATCAAGTTGTGTAAGACAGGCATAGATTAAAGATTTGTAACTCCATTATCGTATGGTCTGTCTTGAAAAGGTGACAGAACAGCGCTTACTTCCGCCAGTTTGTTTTAAAAAGGTGGCAAATGGGTCACCAAGAATTTACTTGCCAATAAAAAAACACCTGAGGCCCTGGGAAAGCAATAATAGCATCACAAAACACTTCTTTGATGTTAATGAGTGTATAGAAATGTAACGACATCCCGCTGGTACAATGCCGGCTGGACCGTAACAGATATCATGCTTGGCGAAACCGCGAAACCCGACCTAAGCCACCCAAGATCGGGTTCATATCGGGTGGAAACGTGTGGTCTGGACCTGAGCATCTATCTGCATCTCGCCGACTGAGCCTTTGACCCACGTGTAATTTGTCCACAGCTGCCATAGAGGGTGGGGGCGGCGGGGTGGAATGATACAAGTCGGCTAGAGGGGTAAACTAAACAAAGACCGTTGATTACTTGGGAGATGAACACCCGCGGGCTATACTGTGCTCTAATGAACCATAGCTCAGCTGAACTAAAGCTGTCAGTCTTCTGTAGTGCTGCCCTCCTGGGACCGTGCACTGCGTGGGATTGTGTCTTTTACAGCTGAAGACTCCGCTAGTCTCAAACAGTCCCACTAAGTCTAATGAGGCAGTCACATTAAACTGCTCCGACATGTGCAACAAAATATAACTTTCATTTCAACAGAACTGGACGATCCATTCTTCGCAATTTCCGTGACAATTGTGTGCAGGAACATTTATAGAGATTAAATTAAATAAAATTGAATTAAAATTCTCTCTCTCACACACACACACAGGCGCGCTAGCGCACGCACACACACACACATACAGACACACGCGCGCGCGCACACACACACACATAATTGCGCGTGTGTGGATTTTTAAAAAATGACCGTTGTGATACGAGTCAGTTGAGCAGTGTGTGGTCGAAATGAAACCCGAACAAGGAGGTCGGAACGTGCTTCGTCCGGAATATTGGGTAAAGTGTTGACGATCGAAGCATTCCCCTGCCTGACTATGAACTTGTCCGTTTGTGGAAACGGACTGTCTTGGTAACACCATGTCGGATTACCTCGTCTGCAAACCTACTCACACAATCATATTACTCTAGGCGATCTTCCATATTTCAAATATTTTAACACTTATTACATGATTGTGAAAAGTACTGAAGCAGGTGCAAAATAAGTGCTGCGTGTGTAAGAAGTGTGCTACAGGCGTTCTTAGTATGCCCCTACTTAACTGAAAACATGCTGCTGCCACAAATTTGGAGCATTATCGGAACACCATTTATAGATTTTCCCTTTCAAAAACATAGACCAGAACACTTTTTACACTAGTTTAGCACCAACACATCTAAAGCGTTCTAGATAAGCGTGTAAGAGTTCTTTGTCGATAACAAAATAAGTGTTCTAACTTGAACGCTTCTTGTTTTCACTGCATGTATTGTGGGATTGGTAGCTCAAAGTGCTGTGGGTAGGTGTGTGGATGGATGAGTGGGTGGTGGTGGTTTAAGCGCTGTTCTCTTTCTTACAGAATGCTGTAAACTCCTAAGATATGTATGTCTATATTTACATGGACAACATTTTAGGTTCACATACGCACACAGCTTAGAGAGCAGCGGCAACAGTGGTGGTGGTAGCACCTGTACTAAATAAGAACAGATCCATATTTTGTTTGTAGACGACAACTTTATCAGAAATATTTTCCCAAGATAATTTAAGATGAGTCACGGCAATGAGAATTACGAAGAAATGTTATTGTCTTTATCCACGTGTTGGATCTAAACAGACACGATTTTATAATAGAATAGAAATCTCACTTTGGGGTTATACAATATGTATGATTCATTAGTAATATCATTCAGCTTAATTACTAACTACTAATCCCGTGCAACAAAAAGAAGCGGAAATTTCCGAGGCTAATTATAAACTCCCGTAAAAAGTCCATGTCAGCTGGTGTGTGATCTTTGTGTTTCTCTATCTATTACGTATATCATAAACAACGTGTCATCTGGTGTGTGATCTGTGTGTTTCTCTACCTACTACGTATATCATAAACAGCGCAGAGTGATCGATGTACCCCGGATGTCCTTGGCTAGGACAGACTTGGAAAGCTTTTTGTCACACACGTGCAGAGAAAAGTCAATATCCCTTTGTATTTCTAGGACAGGTATTGTAGAATTGGCCATATCACTCAGCTAGGAAGTGGCCTCTACCCCATACTTCGTGTAATACCGCACTGGAAGGCTGACAGCAATGGAAAGCTGCCATTTTCACACTCTCGACTAGGTCGAATGAAAAAATGTTCGTGAGCGCAATACAATCTGCTAGGAGCATTCATGACTATTTAAAAAAAAATAGATATGCACATATTTTGCAAATCTCGGGAGGACGAAACTGTATCTCTCTATCGGAATGGGATCGTTGCGCACAAACGTGCATTTACGCACAGTAAGGAAATGCGCGTATGCTTTACATAAAGGCTCAAAAAGGCAGTTACGCGAAATATGCGTGTTTCCTTTTATAACGTAAACATAAATATTTTGCGCAGTCGATGAAGCCTTTGTTGCCATGGCGACAAGACTCGCATTTTTTGGACTTTGCACACCTGTGTGGTAGTGCCATTACAAACCATTGTTTTACTATGACGTCATCTGCGGCTAATACACTTGAGATATCGGCTTTTTGGACCTGCAGAGACCTACTGAATGGCACGCGGAAGGCGGACGACTGCACGCGATAGATGTCATAGTCGTGTGAGGTCACAATTAAGATTTTTCAAAGTAAGAAATGCGCAAAATGTGCCGATATTTTGTTTGTTTCGTCAATGAATTCAAATCATGTTTGTGATTCCTTTCCAAACGCTTTTGGGCCCATTTTGCTCTAATTACGCTTCCAAGGACATACCCCAAACTTGCCCCCCTCCAACTTTATCCACCCCTAAAGTGTTGAGTCAGGTGCGCAGTGAAACTCGCCCGTATCCGCTGTCTAACGTCAGGACTTTCGGAATCCATGTTTGTCTCGTGCAGTATCTATAAACTAATGTGTGGTGTGGTGTGGTGTGGTGTGGTGTGGTGTGGTGTGGTGTGGTGTGGTGTGGTGTGGTGTGGTGTGGTGTGGTGTGGTGTGGTGTGGTGTGGTGTCTATGCCTGTTGCACGCGGATCGACTCAGCTGCGAAAAGCGTGCAAGAAATGTTTCTTCAGATTTCGATCTAGAGAATTCCTTCGCAAAGTCACTCAACTATAATACGACCAAAATATGTATGCACACAGAAGAATCGTGATCCAGTTTTTAAATGTTCCAACTGCTTTTCTTTGATCAGAAAAGTCGAACACCGTGATGCTGACACGACACAGCCGCATAAACCTAACTTTCGTGCCCCCCCCCCCCCCCCCCC
>SMGT01016494.1:81756-95067 GCA_004794575.1 Lanistes nyassanus | reverse complement strand
CAGTGGGCAAGACCAGCTGCTCACTGTTCAGATGGTGCTTCAGCGTGATGCATCACCTGATAAATATGACATTAACATCGAGGGAATGACGGGAAAAATGTTGGTAAACCTGACACTGAAAAATGGTGAGTAGTCACCGGTGTGTGGTGAGGGTAGTGGGATTACACGATTTGCTTCAAGAACAGCATGTGGAATTTTGAAGATTAGACAGAAGTCTGTAAGCATATGATGATATATAAATTATTTAAAGGTTTTAAGAAGTTGGTCAAATTCATTTTGTGTGTGTGTGTGTGTTGTAAATGCAATGGTGCAAGAAATCCATGTTTGGGACTGGGAGATCACTTTATGAGGTTGAGAATTTATCATTGGGTGATGAAGTCTGTTTTCTTGGAAACCTGCAGAATAATAAGTAATCCATCAGTTTTATTGATCATGGTCATAATTTCCTTAAGTGTAAAATCTTTAAAAATATTTTGTATAGCAGTTAGCATAAACCTGCAAAAGATAATGCTAAGACTGTGATGCTGTAGATGAAATGCACAAACATTTAACCTCAGCTGTCTTTTTGTTTGTGCAACTAGTAGCATTTGTCCCATCTCCTAATGCAGTAATAGTCTATGTCTTGTATAACCTGTGACATGTATTCATTCACTGTCATGTTGCTTGATTAGTATTTCTGGTATCCTTGGATGTTTTGATTTAATAATCTGGTGGGATGAAGTGTAACCACTTAGCTATCTCTGAGGTTGAAGGCATACAAGTGCGTAAATGAAGTTGTCAATAGTATATATCTATATATGCTATTGACAGGTCATTAACTGACATTAGCAACTTTTCCAGAAGTGACTAAATGCATTGCCATGAGTGACAGTTTGAACAAAAGATTTAGGCTTTAAGCTTTGGTAGACAATAATCATAGCTATTATGCCTTAAACCAGTTGATTGGTCATATAATTTCTGGTGTACGGATGCACTGGGTAAATAAGTGCAGTCCTGTATCAGAGCAGACTCCCACAGGAGACCAAAAAAAGACCCCATGTACAGGTAGAATTTAAAACAGAAAAAATAGGTGTACTGATTTGGAACATTTCATATTGCTTGATTAGTACCTCTGACAGCAAACGTGGCTGTATAACTTTTAATTGCATTACAAAGCATCACATACCAGAATTTGCATTACACTGACAGCTCCATTTTGATATATGGTCATTGGTTTGACAGATAGCTGAGTTTTTGAACTCACCTTGTGCCTGGAAGCATATTAGGGCATAAATATAATTTTACTATTAAATTTAGAAGTGACAGCCTGTTGTCTTTTGGATTTTATTAACATGAATAAGGGCTTTTATTAGCTGTATTGATAATCAAAAGCTCAGGCATTCATTTTGTTGACCCTTAGGTGGAAGTGTCATTGTGAAGTCAATTTTACTTTTTAAAGGTTTTGGATTTCATTTTTTCCCCAAAGATTTAAAAGATATTTTGTTTGCAGCGGAGAATGGTGATGATGGTCAATATAAATGCTGTGCTGAAGAAAAGTCATCAAAGTTAAGAACTTGTGCTTCCCCTGTGGATGTGGGAATTGCTCGTAAGTTGCCATTGGACCTTTTTTGTTGTATGGGAGGATGGGAGTGGGGGTGACGGCTGCTTGCAAAGTGAATGAGTTTGACCCGAGAATTTGTACAACCCTCCACAAAAATATTGTTGTAAACTACTTTTTATGGGGTTGTATGAAGGGAATATTTTGGTGTATTAAAAATAGTGTAATTAAAAGTGTAAGTCTCACGAGACTGCGACCGGAAGTCACCATCCACTCACCATCATTGTGGTCCTGTTTGCGCAGGCAAGTATAGTTTACTTGGTGCTTAGTTGTAATGATGGATTAAATTGTTTGGGCTGAGATTGACAGCAAGCGTGGTCTTTTGAAATTTAAAGGTGCAAAGTTGAAATAATGGAACCTGCAGTGCTAGAATTGCTTATTTTTAATGGTTGGGTCTTGTTTTATGCTGGGCAAACAGTGATTAATCTGCTAGTATTGTAGTAATAGACTGACAATGAATGTGATTGATAGAGTGCACAGAAGGAGCAGACATCCCGATGCAATTCAATTTTTTTCCTCCTTTTGTGAATGCTGACATGAAACAATGAATATAATAACATAACATTTTATTTCTAGAGGAGTAACAAAGTCCAGAAATAAATGGTAACAATGATGGGTTAGAGAGAGATTGTTACACTTTGACCATTTTCAAGGGAACTATTCTAACTTTGCTTACCATGTTCATGTTGCTTTCCTTCCAGATAATGTTGAGCAGGTGAATCTTCAAGTCGGCAGCCTGAGGAGCACACCAGTAGTTGAACTCGAAGAAGGGGAATATCCAGTTCGGTGTGAGGCCAAAGGTTACAGCCCAGCAGTTGATATCCAGTTGTACTTGGATAATGTAAAGATTTCTGATGTTACCAAGGCAGAGCACAAGGATGATGCACTATCCATGTCAGCAAATGCTCGGCGTTACAGCACCGTAGCAGGTGTCTCTCGACTGGATCTGACTGCAGAAAACTCTGGAAAAACCCTCAATTGCACAGCTAAAGCAGCTTTTGAAGGAGCTAAATCAGTTTCTGCAAGTGTAGTGCTGCGCATATTCTCTTGTAAGGAACTCCAGTATTTTTTTATTTTTGTGTAGACTAGCACACAGTTGTTGGTGTGCTTGGCAATCTGTTTTCCATACCTAGAGCAGTTTGTCATAGGTCTCCCAGCTACCTGAGTTTGTGTACAGCAGCTGATGGAAAAATATAAATCTCTGCCCATAGCAGTGCATTCCTTTTCATGAATAAATTTATTGTATGAACCCTAAAACCACGATCAAGAACCTTATGTGCAAAGTGACAGTTCAAATCTTTAGAGGTCAGTTGCAAAGCAAGCATGTGTTTAGGGTGCGCATCACATTTTTTTCCATTTACTGTCCAAGAAAAATATTTGTAAACTGACATAAAGTGATGATAGATAAAACATCAGACATTTTAGAGAGGCGAGGGAGAGGAAGATTTTGCTCAAATATTTCTTAGTTTCCATAATAAATGTGCCCACAACAGGATACTTGGAAGTGAAGTTTTAAGGATACGCAAAATTCTTTTATACAAATCTTTTGTGGGTGGGGGTTCTTTCTACTTTTTATTCAAGCCTTTTATCTTCTTTACATTTCTTGGAGTGTTACAATGCCAGACTTCTCCATCTGTCAACAGTGGAACCAGTTTTCCATTGCGAAAAGAACATGTCTGCCCCTGTCAAAAACAAGTATGTGAGACTCAGCTGTATAGTCGAGCATCCAGATGTGGGAATCAACAAAATTATGTGGGTGTATGGTCAATCTGGGTACACAATTGAAGGAGTCCATATCGATGGAAATTATGATGAATCCAACATTGAGGTAATGGTGAACAACTGGTTTACACTTCAGAAGATAGCAATGTAAAAGGTGGTTAAAGACAACGTAGACCAGAAAATTGTTATGGTTCAGGTCATATTCTATGACTTTTCTGCTTTTCTGCTCTCTTTAACACCTTTTAAAATGCTATCTTCTGTATCGGACAACTTTGTCAGTCTGCACTTCCCTCCTTCACAACCAAATGATCACAGGACCGGCTTTAACTTTAGCCTTGTGATCTGTATACAGAGAGATATATTATTGGGGGGTGGGTGGGTGGGTGGGTACATGTATAAATGAACCAAAGGTACCGATGTGTTCTTTCGAGGTATATAATATTGTTGCCATGTTTCAGTGTTTGCGTATGGCATATATTTTAGCCTATATGTGGGGAATAGATATACTGCCATTTCCTTTGTCTACCTACCACCCTATTTTAGAAAATTTGTGATTTTAGAAAACCTGTGATTGGTAGATTGAAGGTGTAGTTTAAGATGTTAGTTTATTGAAATAGTAGCTTATTCGTAGATTTAATATGTGCTTGACTTGAGTTTGAATGGTAGTTTCTTGATTTTGTCTTCTGCAGCAAATCAACGCAACACACACGAAAGCCACACTTGTGCTGTATGAAATAACTGAAGACAGGTTTGGCAACTACTTTCTGGAGGTTGAAACAGAGAAGGGAAAATCTTTCAGAGAAACTATCGTTCTTGTAGAAGGTAAACCCTGGATAATTTTAAAAGCTTGACAGACTAATTAGCTTTAACTGCATTTATAAACAGTCAAAAGTTATAAAAAGATACTATCCTGTATCTTTTGTGATTTTGTCTGTTGTGATTTTTTTCAACTCATTGCTCCAGCCTGTCGGGAGTTAGCGCATTTTGCTGCCTTCGAGATGGCTAGCGTGCAGAGAAGCGAGAGAGGTGGCCGGGCGAGAGGCGGGTGGTAACCCACCCCCCTCTCCCCTCTGTTTACCCTCCCCCCTTCGGTTGACCCCATCACCCAGAACAGGCAGACGGCACGTTTGCGACCTCCTGGTAAAAAGCTCCGCCAGGGGTCTAAAGACGGTCGACCGCCGACCGCAAATTACTGATTACACCAAGTCTCCTGGGGTAGTTACTGTAGCCAATAACACCAAGTCTCCTGGGGTAGTTACTGTACCCAATTACACCAAGTCTTCTGGGGTAGTTACTGTATCCAATGACACCAAGTCTCCTGGGGTAGTTACTGTACCCAATGACACCAAGTCTCCTGGGGTAGTTACTGTAGCCGAGTACGACATCTGAGGCTATTGCTCTTTGGTAACCCAAATCTGCAGACATTATCATTGGGGTTTTTTTTTGCACCATTGCTGGAGGTTTCTGGGTAGAAGTAATGGCACCAGGGCTAGGGTGCATGAATGTTTGTATTTGTCCCTTCTGGCCATACGGATAGTTGTGAAGCCTGTGTATGTTCTGTGAATCATAATGTGCACACATTTGCAGAGCACTTTAAAGAATGAGAGTGGATGTAGGTGGAGTGGTGGCTGATTTAAAGTTTCTTTGATGTCTACTCGCACAACTCGCTTTGGTAACCTTATAACAGAAAAACTGCATCCACATGCCAATAACTACTTCTATTACATATAACCTTTCTCTCCTGTCACTTTTTCACCAGATTTTTGCTGCTGTTTACGTTGCAGAACCCACCAGTGGTGCAACAGTTGCAACTTCAACAGCTGTATTCATCACCATGCTTCTGCTGCTGGTCTTGTAACAGCCATGGATTCCCGTCTGCTGTTGTGTTCCAAAGTTGTGCGAGATGTGTGCTAACAGTGACTCAGCATTACATTATTTATGCTGGCCAGCGTGTGTGATTAATCTAGCGGGGACAGAAATTAAGACATATTTGGTGTCGCTAGAAGGTAGATGGATCTTGAGTGACTGAGCTACATGGGTTCCCACGTCTTACAGCAGGAATATATTGCACGGCACATCTGTGCTAGAAAAGTCTTTGAAACCTGGTCACAAGCAGATTGTGCTTCACTTGAGTAAGGAGGAGATTCGAAACACAGCATCCTAATCACACCTATGTCTTGGGGCTGCAACTCCATGCAAGCTTCGCAAAATCCCGAGAAAGCTGAGCAAGTAGAGCCACATTTCCTTTGAATGCCTCCAGTCAGTGTAATTTTGAGGTTTGTGTAGCAGTACTGGACATCAGGGGAGCTCACTAGCAAGCAGAATATTGGACCAGATGTTGGAGGCGTTTGTAGGGGCTGTATTACCAGACGAGAAAAATGAACAAACTTTGAATGAAAGAATCAGTGTTTGAATGCGTTAGGTATATATCATCAGAGATCATCAAGGCCTATGCTTGATGCAGCTTTAGAGTCTTTTTAAAAACTTGGTACTACTGTTAGCGCAAATGAGAATAAGCAGCCCAGAATCGTGTAAGTGGAAGTGTTTAAAAAGTACCAGGTATAGATTAAAAGTTCTATCTTTTGTAAAGACTGATATTACAAGAGGTAAAGAAAAATATTTCAAGCTTGATAAGAAATGTGTGCCTGTTCAGTGTATGACTGCTGCTGAAAATTGATGCGTTAGAAATTCCTAGATAGTCTGAACAGACTCGCATTTCAGTGTGTTGAAATGGTCACATTAGAAATTACTAGATAGTCTGAACAGACTCGCATTTCAGTGTGTTGAAATGGTCGCATTAGAAACTGCTTGATGGTCTGAAGAGACTTGCATTTCAATGTGCTATGTGTGTTTGAGCCAAAACACTAAAGACCAACATCCTTGTAAGGGCCCTGCACTTGAATATCAGCCAACATGTTTGACTTAATTCTACATGTTTGACTTAATTCTATAATAACTGGCTCCGAGTAAGCAAAACATACACTACATAGCGTATTTTAAAAAAATCTCTGTTCACTCAATGCTCTGAATTTCTTTTATCTATTTTCTGCTACCTTGCAGCTAGCATTTGGTCTTGTTTGTGAGCGTAATAAGATGACAGAGATGATCCCTAAGGTAATGCATGGAATGACTGATAAAAAACCCCTGAGCTTTTGTTTTGTCATTTGTTCAAGGAAATGAATAGTTTGCAGGTGAGAGAATGTGATTTTTTTGATATGAGCAAGTGCGAATGATATGAATTTTTAAAAACATGTTTATACACTATGCACATGCACTCTACATAAATACTGACGTGCATATTTTTTGTATGCAAGTAACTGTGTAACAAATGTATATAGAGACTACTTTTGGCATTTTTTACTCTTTATTTTAGTTGCATCTTTAGAAAAACCATTTTATAATTTTTAAATTGAAAAATTTATTCATTTATTAATTTGTCAAATAATTCTTCATCACATTTACTTTTGGTATGCATTGCTTCTGATTGTATGCATGCAACATCTGTGTAATGTTTAGATTATTATGAACACAGTACTGCTAGCAAAATTGTTTAAACTGTATGTTTGTGGCACAGTCCCTACAGATGAAAATCTTCGTGCAGTATTTGGAGAAGAAGACACATTAAATTGAATCCAAAGAATACCATTAGTAATTTGTATTGGCATGGGGTTTAGGAGGATATAGGGATGCTTTCATGTTCTCAAATTTTGAGGGTTTGTTTCATCCTTTGATTGCTGAAATTGCCTGACATTCCTATCAACATTTTAGCCGCATATTTATGGTGCACTGCCATTGTTTCTGTAACCTTTTGCTTTGTCATGTGCATAGATTCCACGTGCGCTATGAAGTTCATGAAAATACTTGGTATCTGATGTTGCACTAAATCTGTTGCAAGGGCGTTTACGGCCTTTGTATAAGACAACTGAAATCCATCAGCAAAAAATTCCAGTCTTGTTCTGTTTATGGTTTAACATCTTGAAATCGAACAGGAAATAAAATATCATTTCTGCATGAAGATGCAAGTTATGAGTGCGGCAAATGTATTTCATTTATACAATGTTATGTGAAGTTTTTAAATCTGCACACTGCATCTTTTATTGACTTAGTTTCTTTAGATAAACGAAGTAAGACTTATACTCTTGCATCAGCTTGCTTAACATAAACTGCGGAAGTCAAGCCATCCAGAATTGATCTCTTGATGTGGTCAATGTCAAGGCTTTACCAGGAATGGGATTCATCACGTGCAAGCATGCAAAATTCCCTTTTGGTTTGGGCTATCTTTTGCGCCCATCGTGCAACAACTGCACGTACACCCTCTTTTTCAGCAGTTCAGGAGTCTTGTCGAGACGTTCTCGCGTTTTCGTGCCAGATCATTATTTTCTGTCATGTCCCGGCCGGCTCATCTCATTCGCCCCCTCCCCAATCCAGCCATTCAGCAAATCACTCCGCGCTACACTGGTATTTATATTCACCCAACCATCAGTCCATGCTGTCACTGTGGCAGAGCCTCCCATAACTGGTTTCACATACCTCCCACAGTTCTACTGTTCCCTAGTCTATAAGTCCAGAACACATTTAAGCGTACAATTTAAAATTAAATTGTGTCAAACTTTTAGGGCACGAAACAAAAAATTAGGAGATGAGTAGAAAACTTTGTATTTAGCGTCACGGCAGGTGTGGGAGCGGTTAGAAGGGACAGACAACGGCCAACCATCACCGCCAGGGTACCAGAGCAACAAGCAGCTTAAAAGGAACCTACCAGCACCAGTCCAGCCTCGATAGCCAGCATATGACCCTACCCCCCCCCCCCTCCGCCAGTGCGAAATCACCGCCCAAAGCAACTGAAGGGGCAGTAAGCCCAGCCAGGTAATAGAGTGGACTCGGATGGTTGGACTGCCTGGCGCCTGTGCCTCTGTAGCGCTGTTGCTACTGCTGAAGCTCTCTATGCAGCAAACCTCACTTTTCCCAAGGGGCTTTATGGAAAGTGTCTGTCAGAAGTCACTTGTACGGGGTGACGAAAGCCTTGGCGCTCTGCACGACATGCCTCACTACTTGGCAGGAATGTGTACCCAATCCCATCTCCAGAGGGTGCGTGTGATTGTATGAAGTGGTGTCGTGTTTTGGGAAAAAAGGTTTATTGACATTTCGGAATACACAGTCAGGAAGCTTAGATATATACAGTACATCAAACAACAACGAACTCCTCCAGTGCATACATCAACAACATAAACTTGCAAAATCAAAAGCCATATTATAGAGTTTGCACGAGACGGCTAGTAGATGTATGAGAGTGCAACAGTGTGGGTAACTTTAGGATAGGTAGTTTGCAAGCAGAGTTGCCCAAAATGAAAATGCAGTCGGCTGATAATAAGCTTTTTTAAACGGTTTGGATCTGACATTTAATTTATGGGTCTTAGGACAACCTCAATCATTAAAACACGCACGACGCAAGCACACAGAGACGCACGCACGCACACATACACAACTCAGGTTAATTCTAATAAAAGCTCTCGCTCAAAACTAGCGTGCTTGCAACAGAAATGTCTGAATAAAGCGGTGGCTTTAAACTGCACGGATTGGTCCGGTCCAGGTGTGACACCACCAGCGTACGACCTGAAGAGTGAACTGTCTTCAGACTCCTTTTCTCTTGAATGTCCTTGCTGTCAGGCACTCTGATGTGAACTGAGGTGAGCTTTAAAACCAATGTACTATATCTTATCAATTTTAAATGTTGTACTTTGCCGTTTACGCGCTTTCCTTTGTACCGCTTCGGACGCTGACTTCGGTCTGCTACAAAACCTTTTCTGAGAGATCCCCGTTGACCGTCGTGGAGGTCCGCACTCTGCGACAGCGAAGGAAACAAAAATGCGTTGCCCTGACAATTTACTTGAATGTCTCACCACCTTGCTTATCCCTCCATTAAGAGGAAGCCGTGAGGACGAAGAGAACTTTCCCAGCAGAGGCAACAGCAAAAACAGCAGGAGCAGAACGCAATAAGATTAATTCACAGTCTCTCCAGCATATACCCGTCCCTCCTCCTCCCGCCTACAGTGACACGAAGCCATCTGTAATGTCTTCCATGGAAAGTACAGACGAAAACTAGAACTCGATGTTACATATCATGAAAACAGTCCAGAATGTTCTGGTAATGTTCACCGATAGGTCTTTTCTTCGCTTCGGAGACTGTTTTCAAATTGGTCCTTAAAATGCAAGTCTCTCAACGTGCAAGGTACATCGGCGCACATCACATATAAACGTCCGACTTCGACACACTGGGATCAACTTCATTCATCCGAAATCCCTCGACACACAACATTTCATGGTGTCCAGTGTTGCCGTTGCGCAAACGATTCCAGCAGTTATACACAACTGTGTATATACACATGTCCTGCTTTCCTTTTCTTAAATGCAGCGCGGCGTGGGACACCTGTGACATGTAAGTGACTGTGAGAACGCAAAGGGGGTGGGGGGAATGTCGAGACGGAAAGAAGGGAAAGAGAGGACAGGTGAAGAGACCGAAGAAACAAAAGGTGAGAACAACAAGGGGAGAACAACGAGGAAAGGGAAAGAGAAATATTTATGGTGAACGCTAATGTTAAAAACAAAAATCCAGACTCATGTGTCTGAGCTGACGAAAATCACACACAGACACAAGCGTCAACAGCATGTGGTGCAGTTTCCAGATGTTAACCGCCTTTAGCTATCGTCGTCATCATTATACTCGTCAGAGTCCACTTCCTGGGGGCCGAGGAGGCTGGTCTCGGACAGCCGCAGAATCTCGCGCAGCCACACGGCGGTCGGAAGGTTCTGGCAGCCCAGGTAGCTGTGGCGAAGCTCTTTCGCCGTAAAGGGGGGTTTGACGTCACAGGGCGCCCCGAAGATGGTGGCCTTCACCTTGCCTTCCTCGCCCTCGCCCATCCTCGGACTCGAATGACGTACGGCTTGTCGGCTGGCCTGCGGTGTACAGAGACATTTAGCAGCAGAAGCACCGCCACCACCTCTTTCTTTGATGAGGATGAGAACAAAGAATCATCTTCGTCATGATTATTACATACCGTCATCGTGCGATATGGATGCAGTGATTGTCAGTGGGTATCCTCAACTAATTAGTAAATTGGTGTGATCTTAGATTTAAATTCAGTTTTTAAAAAAAAACTGTCATCACTGTTCGCTCACAATCATCGTCGAGGCATTTGACATATAAACTAGGCCTTCACCAAAGCTGTTGCCAGTAAGTTGAACCTATTTCTAATAGGAGGAGGCAAAAAATAAATAATTTCAAACGATAAACAAATAGTGCACCTGCTTTGTAATATTTATTATTTCTTTGCCATTTATGATTCATCTTTCTGAAGATTTACGGTTGTCATGGGAAGTAAGTTCTTTGTTAAAACCAGTGTGGTCGTGCGAAAGCTTGTAGTTAGCTCCCTTAGGCAGCTCATCTTGAAGATCTATTTGCTTTGGCTGCCTGGCAGAGTATCGTCCCTTCCCCCTATACGCCTGCCATTACAGTTACAATACCAGTTTTCCCCACATCTCGTACTTTCAGATGTATTACATATTTATTATTATTACAAAAAAATTACATCGATTTTTAGTTTTCACAATCATTTTCTCCCGTCCCCCTTGTCACTTACACTTTTCTTCACGCATCTACTGACTCACCGAGTGAATGTCTACAGAACAGCTACACTGCCCACAGACTCACCGAGTGAATGTCTACAGAACAGCTACACTGCCCACAGACTCACTGAGTGAATGTCTACAGAACAGCTACACTGCCCACAGACTCACTGAGTGAATGTCTACAGAACAGCTACACTGCCCACAGACTCACCGAGTGAATGTCTACAAAGCAGCTACACTGCCCACAGACTCACCGAGTGCACGTCCACGGAGCAGATGTGCGTGTGATTGGCGGCGGCCCAGAAGCGGCTGTATTCGTCGTCGTACGAATAGTCGCTGCTCTTGCCGCTGGCGAAGATGAGCAGGTTGCTGTGGGCCGGAGACTGGCGCAGCTCCTGGACCACTTCACCCGAGAAGCTCTGGTCGACGAGCAGCACCACCTGGCGGGCTCCGCACTCAGCAAGGTCGTCCTTCAGCTCCCACACCGTGTAGCGCTCGTCCTCGTCCGCCTGTCGTGACGCAGCGAATGACGTCACGGGGGAAGGTCCAGCCAGTGAGTGAGTGACAGAGATGGCACGGACGTACGAGGGAATGCAAAACGAAAGCGTGCATTTAAGATGGTGCACGTGCCCATATCCACGCATACAAACAAACAAACGTGCATTCAAAAAACATACTTGTGCTGCCACATCATTATACGGAAATGCATTCATCGTGAAAGGCTACAGCAGGTAGATGACTAAGGGACGTGAATGGATGGAGTGGAGGGGAAGAAAGATAGGTGTTATCAATACACATACAATGAAAGAAAAGTGAAGCAATTCAGAAGAAGTTCGGCGAGGGAAGCAGAAGTTTTAAAGCCCTACCAGACCATTGCCATCCAGGTCCCACAGCAGGCTGGAGCCGTCGTTGCGGGCTGGCGAGTTGAGGAACAGGAAGAGCGAGTCCACACAATGCGGCTGAAGACAGAGTTTCCGGATGTGGTTCCTCATCGCCATCTTCATGCTGGCAGAGTAGACCTTCTGTGGCGGCTCCGACCCAACTGGTGACATCAGTTTTTAAAAAGGACATCAACTACTTGTAAGCAGGTTTACACGTGTCAGGTGGCAGCGATGGATTGGACACAACAAGCGTAACATCTGCGTGTAGGTGAATGCGGATCGTCATAACCAGCTGAGCGCGCTATTCTATTTTCTACCATCTCAGAGCGCGCTATTCTATTTTCTTCCATCTCAATAAAGGTGAAAGCTTTCTTCAACAAATTCACAACGCACCACATTCTTGATGTCTGAGTGTGCCTGTGGTACGTACGTGCGTAGGTGAGTGCGTGTGCGTGTGTGCAAGCGCCCGAGTGTGCAGGTGTGCTTGAATCCGACTGTATTCGCATGTACACAGATATAAAGCTGTTTATTTAGATTGACCGCTGGAGTGAGTGGAGTCACATCTGCTGAAAACTTTCCCAATCACTTGAAATACCCCCCCCCCACACACACACACTTCATCTCTCCCCCATCCCTTACTCAGCCTCCCGCTGTCAGGTAAAATTTGCCATTAGAGACCACAGGTTATCGCCTCACAAAGTCCTCGTCTCATTAACTTTCATGTTTACCTCATCTGCCCTCTCTGCACTGCAGCGAGAGAAAACATCTTGTTCTCTCAGCTGGCAGAGCGTGATAAAGACCGTTACAGGCTGAAGGACCCAGTGAGCAGCGGTATGGATGGAACTCTGCATGTCTGGTGCGCTCTAACCAATCAAAAATTACTACGCACGAACGCTGGGCTTTAATCTTGCTTTTTAAAACGCTGGGGCCCCAGATGGAAGAATTCCCTCTATTTCTTATTACTAACGTCGCCATCTACTACTTGAAGAGAGCTGTCACGTGATTAGATGGCCACGCCATCTTACGACACGGAGGGGTAGTGCGGTCATCCTGAACATGTACGTGTGTGGATAACACTCCTTGCACGAACCAGTTCTTGAATACGTAACTTATGTTGAGTTATTTTCTGTCTTATCAGATTTTCTTCCTACAAGAGAGAGAGAGAAAAAAAATCCAAAATGTGATTTGTTAAATTCGTGCCCAAATAGGAATGTGTTTTCAGGTCCACCTTTCGACAGAGAAAATCTACAGCCAATGACAGCGGGCCTTCTTTAGCATAAAAGAAAGAAAGAAAGAAAGAAAGAAAGAAAGAAAGAAAGAAAGAAAGAAAGAAAGAAAGAAACAAGAAAGAAAGAAAGAAAGAAAGAAAGAAAGAAAGAAAGAAAGAAAGAAAGAAAGAAAATGACAGCGGGCCTTCTTTAGCATTCGCTAAAGCATTCTTTAGCATTCGTTAGTTTCACTTCTGTATATGAGCACAAGTATGAA